>SJJU01004340.1:0-36887 GCA_012932125.1 Conopomorpha cramerella | reverse complement strand
AGTCGACTGCATGTAGTCTGCACAAGTGATGTCGACATATTACCGCAGTCAATTCAGTATAGCACCTTCTGACGCAGACGAAGCGGTCAAGGTCCTCGAAAGGGTTAAATAGAAAATAAATTACTTTTATCATTATAGCTTAATGCTACAAGAAATTAGAGTTGTGCGGGTTCTTAATTAATTACCCCATTACTGACGATACGGAGTATTTTGGCGTGTTTGTAGATAGGCACCATTGTTTTTTATTAAGTAAGAATACCTATTTAGTTTGTACTTTTTTTGTTATGCAACTGAATAAACTCATTTTCAATACTTTTTGTAGTATTATAGTGGGAACATATAGTAGGTCGACGATTTAATGTATATCTTGCAGTGGCGTGCACTGGCTTTTACGACTAGGTAGGCAGTAATCCCCAAGGATTGACACCTATGTATAAGTAACTTGTATAGGTACCGACTTATGTACTCACCCACAAAAGAGAGGACCTTTGTTAGTCTGTTTTGTGACTACAACAAAAAAAGATCTAGCAATAACTCTTTCATTAGGTCGGGTAGCCAAAATATATAATATAATATATATAATATCTTTTTGCCTATATGGTGTGCACGCCACTGATATCTTGCAAGATAAATTCTTCTAGATTTATTGGTTTTCGTTTCTACCCATATATAAATTGTGTATCTGTGTAATCTTGATCAATGTTTATCTTAGAATTTTTCAAGTGAACGTTTAGCTTATATACTTAGATTTAATTCCTTATCTCTTCAAAACTACTGTAACTGTCAATTCTCGAGTATTATTTTACTTCACGGCTTCTGTACTACTGGAATGTTTAAGAATCGACGGAAAAACATCGTTTGCAAAACACATAATCGGATTTCAGCTACATAAACAGTAATCCAATACTTCCTTCCTTCGCATATGCACTGTCTTACATTTCATTGGCTATGGATTCTATTGCATGTACATAGAACTGAAAATCTGCTTCGCATGTCAACTACGTGCCGTGCAAGTGGTTAATATTCTCATATAACAATTAGATATCGCAATATATCCAGAATGTTACAAGTGCACAAACTTGGCATGGAAAAATAAAATGATGATATAAAACTTTTAGTTTACCTAACCTATAGTTTTATGTTACGGCGCCCTTTTTTTTAACGTGAGTGAATCTGCCATATTCCCCCCGCCCGGATCGGCGAAAGGGGATATGTCTGGCTCTAAAACCTCACGGTGACCGTCATGATGCTGCTGCGGGGCAGGTCCTTGGAAGTACACTAGGCATTGCGTTGCAAGCTTTCATGTTGGGACAACAATACATAGTGTAAAACAAAGTCGCCTCCCGCTGTCTGTCGCTATGTGAGGTTATATTTTTTAAAACTACGCAACGGTATTTTAGGTAGAGTGTATTTAGAGGAAGGTTTGTATGTATAATACATACACAATAACAGGGAAACAGTGTTAATAAAGTATTGGCAAACCAACGTTCGCCGTGTTAGCTAGTTTTATTATACTTTATAGAAAAGGAACCCGAGCGATGGTCTTAAAAGAACCACGAGCGTCTTAGAAACGTTATTGGGCTCGACAATATGAACAACTTTTACTATGGAGACAATGCGAGGAAATGGAACAAAAATTTTTTCGCCTCCATACAAAACAGACAATTTTCTGCCTCGGAAGATGACATTTTGTCCGGAGATGAAAAAAAATGTTCGCTTTCCCGCATTGTCGCCATAGTAAAAGTTGTTCATATTTATGAACCCAAAAACGTTTCTAAGACCATTGCTCGTGGTCCTTTTACACGCAGTATAAATACATGACATCTATGTATACCCACACATGAAGCTAATAAATTATTGCAATTTAAATTAAACCAATAACTAGTTTTAATAAACACATTTGTGACACCTATTGTATACCCACCCACACATCAAGACAATAAATTATTATAATTTGAATTTAATCAATGCCTAGTTTAAATTAACGCATTTTTATTCAAGTAATTTAAATAGTGTAAAAAAAACTTCTGTTGCACAATAAAATGGGGGTCCTAAGGAAAGATCCTAGCAAAAACACCATCTAAAAATAGGTATTTTTAGTAGAAGTGTGAAATAAGCAGATGACTTAGTAATATTAGATCCTGCTTTATGTAAACGTTTGTCAGCACATATTTACCGAGCGAAGTACAAATTCTATCACCAATATAATACAAATAAAGAATCATACGATATTGGAAAAAAATGGTATGGTTTTGTTCAACATAGAAATCTCGAGAGCAACAATATTTTAAATACACAGGAAAATCCTTTTATTTAGTTTTCCTAGTTAAAAAAAAAACCAATGATAATTGAAACGACGTCGTAACGTGAACGTTTCATAATATGAATAAGTTTAACAGTAAGGTATGCAAGCGATATTAGTCTTTCTCAATAAACATTTATTATGACGTTTAAGTCAGAAATTCGTTGACTGCGCATTGACAATAACGTCACAAAATGAACGATGGAAACCGTGTACAAACAATAGTCGATTGTTTCCAGTATTTATCCTACTTAATTTTATAAACGCGAAATTGTCGATGGATGTTTGTTACGCTTTCACACAAAACTACTGAACGGGTTTCAATGAAGCTTTACGATAATACAGATCATTGGAACAACACATATTATTATTGAACAATACATATTGTATCCCAAATTTCTTTTGGGAATGGGAATACACCACCGAGATACATCTAGTACTGGAACATCTTTTTTTAATTTATGAGTAGGTATTCTGTTTGCAGAGATTTTCGGACACACAATCACACACACACACATGATAATTGGTTAAAGATTGTCAGTCTAATTTTATTATTGTACATGTAATCGTTAATAATAATGAATGATTATACCTGATAATAATAATTTTCCAATTTCAAGACTACAAGACAATATTTGAGTAAATAAGGACGTAAATAAAACATCAACAGTTTTTTTTTATATTATGTACCATCTTTATGAACCACATGCAAGCAAATAAATTATTATTATTATTATTATGAAGGTGTACATAGCTAATACACACATCAACAGTGTCTAGGGATCAAGAACATTTTTAGCTATAAAAAAATCTAATTTATTTAAATCAAATCTAATCTTCTGGATTGGTCTCCTACCTAATTCCCCATGCCTGTGTCAATGACTTATCACCACATTTTGAATAAATTATGAATGAATTCAGTTTTTGTAAAATATATTCTTGATTGTAATCGTCTAATATACTTGATCCCTAAACACTTTTGATGTGTGTATTTGACCATTAGCGACAACGCCAAACGTCGAACCCGCGAGAATTTTAGTAATTTTTCAGGAAAATAGTGAACTAGGGGAAGGAAAATTAAAAAGTTAATTAAAGTATGACCATACCAAGATATCGAAGCATAAATACCGACGATAATTTATAACCGATTTGGTCGAGTGATCACCACACCTGCCTCTCGTTCAAAGGTCGCGAGTTCGTCGCCCGGCACCATCGCTAATGATCAAGCATTCAAAATTGTTGTTTACGTCTTAACGTTTTATCTATGTGCGTATTTACTTAAATGTGCCCTTTTAGTCACGAAATCGCTGTAAGTATTATGGTGTAGGTAGGTACAGGAAATTACATGTACAATAATAAATTCGTGTGACAATTTCTAAAAACATAGCTAAAATATATCAGATTATCTCTATATTTACATTCGAGTAGAGGAAATAATGAAATTCGTTATAGATACAGACAACATAAACACTAAGAAGTCTTGATGTTTAATCTATGGCCTTGTAGTCACGAAATTGCAGTATTATCGTGTAGGTAAGGAAATTATATGTACAATTAATTAGAGTAACAATCTCTAAAAAAAACATTATAATATGTCAGCTTATCGCTATAAAAGAACGAATTAATTTCATTATATATACTGACAATAGCCCTAAGACGTTTTCAGTATGTATTTAAGTATGGCCTTAGAGTCACGATATTGTTATAGGTATTATCATGTACAGGAAATTACATGTACAGCCAAATAATAAACTAGCGAGTGACAATCTCTAAAAAAAATGTGATCATTAAAATGTCGGATAGTCGCTGCATATCGTTATACCTATGAATAAAAGAAATAGTGAATCATAGCTTTGCGCCTACCTCCCAAAGGGGTAGAGACAATAAACCTCCAACAAAGAAATAATTAGTTCGGTATAAATATTAGCAAGTTAGCAACAGAAGATCTTACAAGTGTGTTAAGAAATAAATAAATAAAAAAAAACACTTCACGCCTTTTAATCCCAAAGCGGGGTAGGCAGAGGCACTTGCTTAATAAGTTAAGAAATACGCAACATAAAACAAATAATGCGCAGCGATTAGCTGTAATGTCACCTAAAAAGCCCATTTAGACATTTCATCATCATCATCATCATCAGCCCGTACTTGTCCACTGCTGGACATAGGCCTCTCCAATTGCACGCCACTGTGATCTGTCTTCGGCTTCTCGCATCCAGCTTCTGCCAGCCATCTTGCGTATATCATCAGTCCACCTTGCCTGAGGGCGTCCTACACTCCGTTTGCCGAGACGCGGTCTCCACTCGAGAACTCGTTTTCCCAACGGTCATCGGTTCTACGGCAAATATGGCCGGCCCACTGCCACTTCAGCTTGCTAAAACGATGAGCTATGTCGATGACTTTGGTTCTCTGTCGGATCACTTCATTTCTGATTCGATCCTTCAGAGAAACGCCGAGCATAGCCCTTTCATAGCACGCTGTGCGACTTTGAGCTTGTGGGCCAGCCGTGCCGTCAGTGTCCACGTCTCAGCTCCGTATGTCATTACAGGTAGGACACACTGATTGAAGACCTTTGTCTTCAGGCACTGTGGGATCGCTGATGTTAAGACTCGACGTAACTTCCCAAATGCTGCCCAACCCAGCTGAATTCTTCTGTTTACCTCGTCCTCGAAGTTGTTTCTACCCAACTGCAATGTCTGCCCAAGGTATACGTATTTTTTAACAACTTCGAGAACGGTGCCGTGTACTGAAATCGGTTCCGGTAGAACATGTTCATTGAACATGACCTTGGTTTTATCCAAGTTCATCCGTAGGCCGATCCGTAGAGAAGAATCAGCTAGGTCATTCAGCATCAGTTGAAGGTCCTGCAGCGTTTCTGCCATGATGACGATGTCGTCTGCAAATCGCAAGTGAGAGATGTGCTCGCCATTGATGTTGATGCCACGTCCTTTCCAATGCAGCGTCTTGAACATATCCTCCATTGCATTTGTGAACAATTTCGGGGAAATAACATCCCCTTGTCTCACTCCTCGATGCAATGGTATGGGACGTGTCTGCTGATTTTGTACTTGGACGGACATGGTGGCAGCCTCGTAGAGGCATCTTATCACTTGGATGTATCGCCAGTCAACTTGGCAACGCTGCAGAGACTCCAGAACGGACCAGATCTCAACCGAGTCCAAGGCCTTCTCATAGTCCACGAATGCTAGACACAGGGGCAGGTTATACTCTTCAGTTTTCTCTATGATCTGCCGCACTGTGTGGATGTGGTCTATGGTGCCATACCCGCTCCGAAATCCAGCCTGCTCCGGAGGTTGAAATTCGTCGAGTCTTCGCGCAAGACGGTTTGTGATCACTCTTGAGAACAGCTTGTAGACGTGGCTTAGAAGAGAAATGGGTCGATAGTTCTTCAACAGGGTTTTGTCTCCCTTTTTGAAGAACAGGACGACCACACTTCTACTCCACGCCTCCGGAGTTCTTCCTTCGAAGAGGACAGCGTTAAAAAGCTTTTGGAGCTCCCTCAATATCGGTTTACCTCCAGCCTTTAATAGTTCTGTTGTAACGCCATCCTCTCCTGGAGCTTTTCCGTTTTTGAGCTGTCTAAGAGCGATCTCAATTTCGCCAGTACTGACTTCTGGCAGGTCTTCGGGGGAGTGGCGTGTCAATGGGGCTCTAGAGTCCCCATTTTCGGGATCAGGGCGAGATGCATGTGATGCGTATAACCGGCCATAGAAGTCTTCAACCTCCGAAAGGACCGACGGCTTCGAAGTGACGACTTCTCCACTTGCTGTGGTCAACTTCGCAAGGTGGCTTCTTCCAAGAGATTGTACGAACACTTTTGACCCCCGATTCGGCTCAATCGCTCTTTCTATTGAAAGAGTATTGTAGCATCGGAGGTCGCGCCGCACGTGCTTACTAATCTCCTGGTTTAGAGCCCGCCTTGCGGTCGAAGTGACGGGTGGATTCTCACGTCGTTCCTTCATCAGCCGTAAAGTCTCCTCGGAAAGCTTTGACTTCCTGCCCTTACGCTGCATTTCACAAAATCTCGTACCCTCTTCCCTGAGGACCCGAGTCACATTTTCGAGGTTCTTGTTCACGTCTGCTGTGGTTTCCACGGCAACGAATCGGTTCTCCAAACTTAGCTGGAAAGCTTCGGATCCCATTATAGTTTGGAGCATGGTTGGTTGGAGCCTGGCTTTCATCAGACGGACACGTTCAGCCTTAAAGTTGATATTCAGAGAGCCTCTGACTAGTCGGTGATCGCTACCGGTATTAAACCTGTTGATCACAGAGACGTCTCTGAATATGTGCTTTTTGTTCGTCATGATGAAATCGATCTCATTTTTGGTCATAGTATCGGGGCTTTGCCAGGTCCACTTCCTTTGGGGCTTTTTCTTAAACCACGAGTTCATTAGAAATAGCCCCTCTCGTTCGAGGAAGTTTACTAGCATTTGCCCCCTATGATTCCTTGCTCCAAATCCATGGGATCCTACTGCCGATTCATTGCAATTCTGTACTCCCACTTTAGCGTTAAAGTCCCCCATAACAACGCTGTAATGTGTCTTAGTAGTGGAGTGGAGGGCCATTTACTGGCACGATATCTCCTATGATTTTCTAAAATATTCTTAGAGTTTACACGACGCAACAAAATTCCTTCAAGAAAATCCTTTAGTATGATTTCGCTGCTATAGTAATACGACTAATGTAAGAATAATTCAGGTAAATGTGTCATTTTTGCGATCGTAGAAAAATCAGTATCAGTCACAAAACACAATTCTGAACACGAAAATCTATCCACTAGTTTAATGGGCACAGTTTTGTCTTTACGCACTTTTCGAAGTCGTCATCTCGACATAATTGTATCTCTCGAGATCTTATCTCATGCACTCTATCCAACCTTATCGCACGATCTAAGTGTGAAGTACGACAACATCTCAATTATTACACTGACCTTCCAACAGGTATGGCGAAATAGAAGACTGCGAGCATCTTCGAGCGGATGTTGCCGACAAACATGTCACTTATGATTGTCGGCGCGATCGTTGAGTACGACGCCTCGCCGATGCCCACCAAGCCTCGGAAGAATATGAACGTGCCGAAGTGCTGCAAGGGAAATATCTGGTAAAAATATGCTATAATGGTTAAGCACCTATACAATACAAACTAACAACGTACGCTTGGGCAAGAAAGTGGTCAATGTTGATGACACTTCCTGTGTCACTAGAACATCATCAGTAGAGTTGTCTTATTGTCAAAAGTCAAAAAATTACGGTATATTCTTATGACATTCATATGAGCTTCGACCTCAAGGTAGAACAGATTAATGTCCGACTGTACCTTACCTAGACGTTACCTAGAGTAGCTTTAAAGAAAAAAGAAGTGTTCAACCAATAAAACTTGACAGATAGTTTTACGATGGGCGCTATTCGGAACTATACCAAATTTAAATGGGCACAAACCTGAAAGCACCAGCTTTCAAAACAAAAAAGGAATCGTACAAATCATTTAAAAGTAAACAGTACTAGACTATTAAAACTCACACCAATAAACGATCCCATGAATGTGGTGATGCCCCATAACGCGACACCAAAGCCCATGATGACGCGCCGGGAGTACCGGTCGCCGAGGTAGCCGAAGATGGGTGCAAACACCATGTACGCCACCACGAATACCGTCTGGAGTAATCCAGCTTCATCGTCGCCGATACCGAATTCTGTTGTCACATCCTTTAGTAGACCTGTTGGCAATAAACGAAAGTGTGATTTAATAAAAGTATATCTGTGGAACTGAACCTAAAACACACAATACACGGCCTTTTAATCAGAAAAAAATGTCTGCACCAGGAGACAAAACTTTGAGAATAGAAATGTTCTGTACTCATATACTTGTGGATCAGTACAAAATTAAAAAATAAACTATGTTTAGATCATACTATCTATTTTTTTTATATATGAAGAACGAGAGAAAGTACACACACACCCTGTACAGTAAAACTAGCGCCAATTCTTAGTCTACCATATCTTTTAATAAGACGGCATGGGTTTTGGCCTCGCGATTTCATTCGCGTAGTTTCAGTGGTTCATACAATCTATTTAATGACGTGTTCCAAAGGATAGAAGGAAGGGATAATTTTTTTTTCTATTTGTGTACCGTTGTATGGATAGTAATAAACTAATATAATATAACAGGTATTAATACTATATTACATAATCTAATATACAAAATTGACACAATGTTAGTTACCATACTCGAAACGGTTTTACCTAGCGATTTTTACCAAATTTTATATGCATATTCAGTAGGTCTGAGAATCAGTCTATTTTTTATGCATTTACCAGGTGTATTCTTCCCAATAGACGGGGAACAAAGGCAACTTATTATGGCAAAACAAATATTTGCCGGGACAGCTAATAGGTAGTATAAAATAACCAGTTTTGCATGGTATGATTACAGAAGACATCAAGGTACCCATGACCTTGACCACCTGAGTTGCAGGCTTTGTTTGAATAATGCTCCGCGCAAGCCAGCCACCAACACCACAGCGACTTAGCAAACTTTTTCCGCTTTGTGTAACCGGTAGTGGCCACTCAAAATATACGAAAAAAAAAAACCGTCGCTGGTCGCCAGAGGCGGTGGTCGGTAGCTCGTTTGCGCGAAGCCTAATTCGCCTAAACCCTTTCGGGGCACAACCCGCCTATAGAGGTGATAACAATAAAACTAATGGTGATGGTGAGTGTGCACGAATGTGATAAGATAAACATTAACCCTGGTGCTTAACGTTAAATTGGTTATAAGCTATTTGACGTATTTCCAGTTACATTAGATGATAGATAAATATTAGATATGACTTATTTCGTATACAAATTTGATAGACCTTAATAATAACGGTGTGGTATTGTTATTCATACGAGAGTAAGCATGGTAGATTTCGAACAATAATATGAAGGTATTAAAAATTTGTCCATGCTGTAGTAGCTTGGACAAATTTTATTTATAACTTTTTTTATGAATACGGCCATAATATGCCCCACCTCGTTAACTCAGTGTAAAGCAAATAAAAACAGTGCACTTATTTAATAATCCCGGAATTTCTCTATCGAACTACCATCTTAAAGCTCGTATTGCAGTGGATAAACTAAGCAGTACAATCATAAAGTAAAGCAATTTCAAGATCAAGTAACAGTGACAAAACATATAAGTTACTACACGTAAGCCAATGGACCGCAATTTAAGTAGGCACTTACTAACATTCCATTTTAAACGTACCCCCCATCCAATTAACACAATGCAAAGATTTCTCCTACTAAAACTCTGCTTATACTTTCCTATGCTTCTCTAATTAAACCAGGGAACCAAGTCGCTACATTATCTTAGGTGCATCGGTCTGGCATGGCAGCTTCAAACGATGCATGCGACGTACATTGCTTGGGACTTAGTAAAACAGCAACGCACATCGTTTGTTGCAACGATACCAGAGCGATGCAACTGCGAGAGTGTGAGGTAGACTGGGCTCTCAGGTAAGAATATTTCGTGTGGTATAGATCAGCTATAACGGGGCGTGACGGATGTGGTATGCCATGTAACAATGTAATAGTTTATAACTACTTCATTATTTGCTCTAAAACTGGATCACTCAAGAAATTAAAGGCAATTAGAAAATCTTTCAGAGCATTTTCTATTTGTCTGTATTATGAATGGATATTTCCTTAATAGCTTCAATAAACGAGTTTCATTTTAATTGGGACACGTCTAATTAGCTGATGTGTCACACCTGTAACACGTTACCAGCGCATTATTCCGAGGTAACTTTATAATAATAAATTTTTGATACGCTATTATAGATCTTAATACATATAACGAGCAGTAGTAAAGTTATGCCGTTTTATTTCTCAACAGTAGTAGTAACTGGGATCAGATTATTGTAATTTGCAGAAGTAGCAGAAGATCATTTTATGACTTCTTGTGCTGGTATTAGGTACCCACCGATTATATCATACGCAAAAAAAATCGACATAAAACATAATGAGTAATAGTCTATCAGCCAAGTACTTACTTAGGTCCTAACATACCTCTCCATCATTCCAGATATCTCACCATGTCCCTCTATCCAGCGCTGCCGTTAGCCATATATCAACCAAGTAGTTTTGTGAATTTATTCATAAGAAAAGTTCATAACTATGAAAGTTCGAGTTTGTAGTACGAAAATTTCAGAATATCGATTTTTTTACTTTTAAAAATCATACTTGCCACTGAACGGCGGCAACTATAAATATTTCATAAAACGTTAGCCAACGCGATACAATGGAAAAGAAAATTACGCCGTGTACCTCCCGTAAGTTACAGGTGGAAAATTACAGTGCCCGTTAAAATTACTACGTTGCAGACGTTTTATTGCACTCGCGACAGACATCAACTCTAGGCCAAGGTCACGTTAGGTCTACAACTAAGTGAGTATAGAATACACGACATGCTGTTTAAATTTTATAACAGTCATGCATTGCCCTCAAATACAATAACGTGTCACCTTCTCCACACAACAATAGGAAAGATGGCCGACTAAATTCATTCATCAGCAGTTGTATAATCATGAAATTTTAATGCTCGTCGGCTTATGTTAGCTGAACTACCGTTGCGAGTATTTTTCGAAATTGTAAAGCTCAGCATTCAGATACGATTTTATTAAACTCCCGAGCTAACAATATTTTCCTTACGTCTGCCAGCTTTGTTTGGAATGAAGAGAGTAATAAAAAAAGCGTTCATTTAATACGGTCCATAGAACCCCATCATATCACCCTGACACCGGAATAAATCATCCCTTTTATGACGCGCCCCATTGTTTGCCCATGCCTTTATTTGAAAAAAAAAGCTACGCTGTGTATTTTGTATCTACCTTTCAAACTCGTAATATAAAAATGTTTCTCCTCCATTGCTTCTTCAATAGAAAAGTCTGATACAATCGTAACGATTTAATAAATAAATAATTTTATTAATAGTGACATGTCAGTTATTGTTATTTTAGTAGATACCAACCATGAGTTTTATTACTAGGAGTAACGCCCACGCGGTTCATTGGATCTTTTCAAGTGCACGATAAATTCTGAATATCAGCACATGACGCATTATGTAACGTAATAATAATACATGTAAATTACATTATAGCGAATGCAGTGTTTATTACGTCACTAACGAAGGACAATAGTAAACATTATTTCAACCTTGACTTCGAAAAATGATATAAAAATAAAGAAAGAAAATGTATATATTTTATTAACACCAATTAATGGCAAAATAAGAAGTAATCAATATTTCTTTACAAATAGTGAAGACCTGCTAATCTTAAATTTTTTTTTTGTATAGAAAATGTCTATTCTCTACATACTTACCTACCTAGATCTTTAAAATTACCGTAAAATATTTGATTTTTAAAAAAAGATACTATCGATAAGGAAGGAAAACACCACAATGACGCGTGATGAAATCAGACTCTATGTTTATGTACATAGAGTGACAATTTGGGTAACTCATTGCCGAGTTTTAGATGTGTCAGCTGATTAGTCACATTACAAATAACGGTTCAAAATAGATATACATAGGTACTATCGTAGAGATTATAAACAATGAGTGGCTTAGTCATGAACGCTTTAACAAAATCCATAGACGATGCGGATAGCAGAGAAGAATCGTAGAACAGAAATTTACTTGGCCATTAAACATTTCTTTCACACCACTTTGAAAGTAAAGTGAAAGTAAAATAAATAGAGAAAAAAATAACACCGTGTGCAGAAGACAAGCGAGACATCTAACGTTGGAAGATGATTTGTAATGGAATACTTTTTCTTAATCTGTCTTTTGTAGTCGTAAAATATGGTATTTACTGTATTTTACGGTTTTGGAACTGCCTAAAATATAATTTCCCTGCAATCTAAGAATATTCTACTAGCACCTAATAACTAAAACTTGTACCAGTTACAAGCTTTAAAATCACTTGACTCAAATCTAATTTTATCTCGCGCCACCCGAGACTGTTGTTATTCGTCTGGTGAACGAAAAGCTGTGTCATAAAAAAAGCAGATCTTGAACTCAAAAAGGCGAATCTTGAATCGCGATGACCTTCGCGGCGCACTCTGGGGGCGTTTGGTGGCGTGGCGTGGCGCATAGAGCTACGTCATCGTTGCGTCACGTAAGAGAATCGCTTGATGTCACGTGGGCTTACCAACCAGCACCGCCGCCAGTCGATTCACATCACGCCACGCGCGCTAGCCAATCAGAGAAGAGGTGATAACATGCCCGCAAATTCGCCAACGATTCGACATAAACACATAACACGATGCTAATCTAACTCGATGCAACGTCTGGGTTGTAAGTGAATTGTTACTGATCGTTTTAAAAATCGTTAAAAACTTGCTATGCAATAGAATGTTATCTATAACGCTAACAGATTCACAAATCGTATGAAGGCCACAATTGAAGACAAGATCAGCGTCTCAGTTTGGCCTTTTTTAAATTGTATAATTATTAGGTCGATCACATACATTTGAGGAAAAAAGCACAAAATATTGAGTATTTCTTGAGTCTTCACATCAACAACATTATCCAAGAAAATTTCATTTTTTGTTAGCCGCCGAAACACCAAACACCGCTCAGGGACAGCGCTAAGGGGGTGTTATAAACTTGTATGTCAGTTACAGGCGATAATGAGATTTTCTGCGACCAAATTGTAATCGCCGAGAGGAAATAGGGCGAAAATTCCAGTTGCCAGAACTCTCATTTCCTGTCAAAGGAAACGCAGTTAGCTGCGAGTGACGTGTGCCTCGAGGCACTACGGGGGATATCACCCGATGCGTACATAAACCAACAAATTCTATTGAAGTAAACAACAGTAAAAAAGTATGGAAGATTCCTTCTTCTCTTCTTTCTGGAAGCTCACAAGTACTGATTTTCAAAGCTTTGTCCTATCAGCTATGTCCCTACAAATACAATAGCTATCAAATAATGCTGAAAGTCGTCTTTTAAGACAGTTCTTAGACTGACGTCCTGTGGGCGGGCGTTGCGTCCTCGATGGAACGCTTTTACAAAGCCACTTAAGCATCAGCGAGTCTGAAAGCAAATTTGCTAGGTTGCAACGAAACTACATCGGCATTTAATACCCTTAGTCAGGATTATAAAACACATACGAAAAGCCAATTTCATTCTCTTTCTTATCTAATAATATGCAAAACCTTGAGACTCGCAAACACAATACACATTAAGCATCGAAAGAAGGTAAAAAATGTTTTATCGTAGTAATAATAATACTGTCGTAATCTAAAACGTTTTCGAAATTACGCTAACCAAATAAAATAAACAAACTTTACGAGTTTTATCTAGAACATGATAAGAAAAGATTACTCATTGCAAAATGTCTACTCCTGGAGAACCGATAAGTAAATAATAAAAAAATGATACCACTAGTCGTTATCTACAATTACTGCTTAGGTAATACAGGTAAGTATATCTAATGTTTGTACAAAAAAAAAGTTCAGGTATGAGTACCTGAAGACCTGCCAAGTATGTCAGACTTGGTGCCAAAATATTTAGAGACAGATCTACGGCCAAATATACATATTGTGTAAATGATTGAACGCCCGGCCGTATAACGATCCGGAAATACTAAGCTTCGTATTTGTTTACACAACACATAAACATTCCCATATAAACATAGGTCAGTCCAAAGTAATTGCCAAAAATTAATTACACGTGTCGCGAAAAGTTAGGATGGATGTTTGTCACTCTTTCACGTGAAAATTCTGAATTGATTTTAATGAAACTATAATGGGCTATAATTTTTCCAGAAATTCTCACGGGATCAAATTAACTATAGGTATCACCGCCGCGCTACAGTTATTTACGAATAATCCCCAAAAAAAAAAAAATTATTAGGTGGGTACTACTAATATAAAACGTTACGTGCATATTGCTGTACACGAGTGTAACTTAATTATTTCCAGTCTACTGAACGTTCCACAACATAATAAATAAATTCCTATTGTTATACTTTTTAATGAGACAAAGATCAAATCTTAGGTCTTAAGTACTTAATTACAAGGCCTAACAAGTGCAAGTGCATCCAATGTACTCAAAGTGGTTGTTTTATAATGTATTGTGCATATTTTCCCGCAACTAGAGTATGTCAGTTCAATACTTTCAAGTGACGAAAACAAGTTAGGTTATTGTGTAAACGTAACCAACTAATGCCAGTAGTAATGTTCGATTAAGTTCGCTTGGTGCATGCAACTGTAAATTTGCACCATCCGCTTGCGAAAACGCTCCCTATACTCAGTGTCTTTATGATAGTTTTTTACATAATACTACATAGAGTGACGAAACAGAACACACGATGAACTTTACTGTGCGTCTTAAAAGAGCTGCCTGACCAGAATTAAGGATTGTACGGTACAACGCCTACGAAAAATTTGTTCCTCAGTGCAGGACCGAATAGAAAAGAATTCCGAGGCATAATTTATTTGTTAAATAAATGAAGTTATCTTTCAAGCTCCTGCTGTTGTAGGGCTGTGTTTAATAAATTGAACGAATGAAAAATGAAGATTTCCATAATGATAGATACATACAACCGTCTCTCGTCACATCGTCAGCCATCTAATTAACATGATTAACGACTATTCGAAAGGACTTGAGTGTGCCAGAAAATACATAAAACAAACGTAAAGTCTGCATCGGTGGTTATTGTAACGTTAGATGGGCTCTAAATATACCCATTCAATCCACTCGAAAGCTACCATTATGCTTTATAGTGCCTTTTTCCGGAAGCATTTAAAGTTTTATAGAAAGCTGCATTCTGTCAGACGGTTGACCGATTGGAGTTGAAGCGATATTAAGCGTTAGAAGTAGGTGATTTGGCTAAAAGGGACCCGGCGACGTCTAGGCGGGTTTAAGTTATCAATGTTTTGGCGCCGTCTGGCTTCGCGAAACACCCTTTAAGGCAGGGGTGAAGTTCAAACCCCATTCCGAGAACGTCACTAAGGGAACGGACAAACCCACAACAAGATGTGGGGTTATTAGAAAGATTATCTCATAGTTCGGAGACCGATGTTTTTTTTGGGACCAGTTTAGAGATAAGTAAGCGTGTGACGACGTAAGCTTTCAAAAGAGTCGACTTCTTTTATTTTTTGGATTAAAGCTCATAGATTTACGCCAGGGGGTCGCATAGGAATGTCAATAAACAATAATGTTTATTATAATGCATATTATAGTAGGAACAAATAAAAGCGTAGGATTAATCACAATTCAGTTTTTATGTTGTAGATAAGAGTCAAGAAATGAGAATTTCCATTTCACTCGCTACATGAAACATGCGGATCTAGATAGTATCTTAAAAGCAACAGAATAGCCATCAAGATATGCAATTCCAGCGCATGTTCGTGGACGCACGTGCTGCGACAGAGTAGACGAGCCGACGACTCAACAAACGATGAAGATAGACAGCGACAAATTGCTTTGCAGTGGCTGTATGCATATTCGTATAACTATCCTGACAGTAACATTTATGTTACCTGCCTATCTACTACAAGGAAGCTTGCGTTTCTGATTGGATTTTTCCATAATATAAATTTTAAAGAACGACATTTTACATTTTTGGAAAATATTGTTTTAGTGCATATATGCATAGCACATAATATTAGTATTAGTCCGGCCACGCATTAAATCACGAACCCGATTGTACGTAACTACTTCGTGGAAAATAACTCATAATTATTCAAAAACTTTTACTCTGTGGAAGATGACACGTGATAAGGTACAGGCTAATGAATACGCTGTATTAATGATCGTGTAATAATCAATGAGCTGCATAAGACACGAGCGGGAGCGTGCGTAAACGTTGTAAATATCGTGTTACTACGCAAAGAACGCCTGTCCCGTCTGTCCCCCGTGGTTTATAATCCGTATAAATGTCACTTCCATTAAATACTTAAGACAATTAAGTCACCCTTTAGTGACAGGACGACAGGCGGATTTGGCTTTGTCTGGTTTCTTTCCTTTGCTTAATGCATTTACAAAGCGACGTCGGCCGATTAATTCCCGCAAGCGTAGCTAATTGGCTGCAGTCTGGTCCTGGAGTGCAATCGGTAAATCTGTGCCGTGGTGCACTCGTGCGCAGATACGAGCCTGCCAACTGACCAGCTGTAACCTGGAGTGGTGGATCAAAGAGCCACTGTTCGGTACCCGCACAACAGTATCGATTTAACCGCCCATCGTTTCCTCATTAAGCGGTAAATTATTTTTATCCAACTTAAATGTACGTAATTTTCGAACCGGATTTCAAAATTATAAACGGGCAATTGAAGGTACGTAATTTACATTATGTGTAAATTAAATTAAAGTGACATGTGCGTGGGTACGTGATTTTTTTATTTTGCAGAACAGTCTTATTGAAAGTTGCATTTCAAACCAGTTAACAACCTACTCGGCCGGTAAAAGTCTTTTGAGAAAGTCCCGTCTACAATTATTTTGAACTCGACTAGACAAATCTTTGAAAGCCCACATAAAATACCGTGTAAAAGGTTCCTCGAACGAATGCACCAGTGGAATGAAGATAAGATATCATTAAACGTGACACCGCCACGGACGTAGAACAGTCGGGTGAACGATTTAAAATGTTCAAGTAAATTAACAGCCCTAATAAAAGTTTACGTAATATGTCGTTTAAATGACTGCGGCAAGAAAAAAAATAAATGGTCTATAAACATATCCTTTAGCTACGGAGAACATCGACTTTGTAGTTTGTTTAGTAAATGTAACACGTACTGCTTCCATAAGAACTTGCCGACCACCCAAGGAGGTCAATAGTAACTTGGCAGCTTAACTTGGTTCGTAGCTTTGCGAGTCGACCGAAGCACGCACTCTCGAAAACATTTTGGACTTTTGTATATTTGTCAAACCGCTGCTCCGTTGACTTGAAGTGGTTCAACAAATATGGTATTCTACTTAGAGGGTGCTTGTGATTTAAATTAAATTTTTCGGTACCCACACATTTGTACAGAAAATTTTTGTTGGCCGGTTTTATTGCTTAAACCGTATAATCCAGCTAAATCCCATTCGGGGTCGAGGTTCTAAATATAAGTTATCCTTTTATCCCCTCGGCTAGATGATTAATGGGCGCATTATTATTAATTTCATAATGGTTTCCGTTCGTGTGTGCGACCAGAAACGTATGGTGTTTTATTAATGAAAATATTTGTTCAGGAGAAATTGATGGACGATGACTGCGTAATAAATAATAAGGGGGAGATTATAAGTAAAAGTGTACAAAAATAATAAAAGGATAATCGATTTGTGAAAAATAATAAAAACATTGGAAGGGACGCAGCAAAAAATCTCTCAATTTCTATGGTGGTTGCGGTTTGGCCGACGTACTCGAGAGGTAGCAGACAAATATTTGTGTTAGGTTAGAGCGCTACAAAGCGCTTTTTTTTGTTAAATTTACAGTACTACGCCGCATCTCAATACCGACCAAGGACAATAAGACAATAACGGTTGTACAATACTATTTTTTCTGTAAGTTTTTTTTACAATTTAATTTCCGTTTTACCACAAGAATTTCCCAAGTTTATACATCATGAATAGAAAAATAAAGTTACCACTTATTTTACCATTGTGTTGTGTAATCATAATCATCCACTTTAGAAATCAAGTGAACTTTTTCAAGTAAAATTATTCATGAGCACGCATTTTTGTGGCCCCCGCATTCAAGAGGGGTGACACTAATAGTGTATTGTAATGTCCATGCATAGTGTGACGCAGCATATTCGACGGTTCAATAAAAAAAATGTCATACGCAGACACCATTTCATAGTTATTGGACTTAACATTCCTGGAGTTAAAAAGTATTTTTCTGATTCACCAAATAAGTTCAAGCATAACTAAAGCTAATAGGTACAGTACTGAGTCTATGGTTAGGAGATAAGTTATCAACTATCAGAAAAAAGGTTTTGTTCAACAGGACAAGTAACTATTTGTAAAAAAAAACATTGCAATGCCAATCAGCAAATCTGATAACACAAAGGTAAAAGCGATTAGTTCAATTATCGAGCACAAAAATCATCATTGAATTGAGGACAAGGTCTTGAACATTAAAATAATAATAATAATCAGCAATGAAGAACCTTTGAACTCTTCAAAAAATTGTTGACAAGTATTTAATTATTGCTTCACGTACAGAAATCGATGTTTACCATACCTACAAAAGTAAGGTCACAACAATTGCACTTTTCAAATGAAAGACATTGTGGTGTTGATGTTGAAGAGTCTTTGTATTCCTCTTCACACTAGAGCGTCGTGTAACAAAACACATTCTTAGGTACCCGACAATACGATCATGTAACGACAATGACCGTAGCTTGATCCCATTACTGAGAATCGCCTTGCAATGAAAGTGTTGTGTATTTGCATAGCCATTTAATAATTAACATTCTCAAGCGAAGAAACGCATGCAAATTTAGTCAGTTTAGCACAAGAACAAACTGCAACGAACAGTCCTTACAGCGTTCAGTGAGCTGTGACTAGTGATGGAACATATCCAATTACGCTCCGATGCGTACGGTACAAAACCTAGAGTTCTGGGTGGAGGCGGATATTGGGTATTCATAGTAAATAGTTACTCGTGATAGGTCAAGACACTTTGACCGCAGACGCGGAAATACAGAAAAGGAAATCGGTGTTAAAACAAATGTAATGTAAACTGTCAACAGAGTTCTCATTACGCACCATTTTGAACCACAACTAAAAAAAGCCCACCCAGTGCAGTAATTTTAAGACCTTAAGACCTCTTATCGCTCAACATGTACGTGCAATAAATGCTTGTTTGCAGAGACAACGCAGCTGTCAACTTGTTAGGTTCGAAATTTGTTTTGATAGCTGCAAGATTTAATTCCAGATAAGGGTGGCGTGAAGATGGGGACAGCGTTGCGGTGGCAACTTGTTGATCACACACAGGGGAAATCAGCCCTTCGGATACAATCAAGAAAGGAAATTGCGGGGCACCCCCGCCTACATATGAAATTGGTAAAACATAAAAATGATCGTTTGTCACAAGAGTGCACATTTTCGAAAGATAGAACGTGATAAATGTGAAAAGGAAATAAAACATCTAGCGGTAAGCATTCGGAACTTACAGTAAACACGTTCGCACTGCCAATTACGACACGATATTGAAAGTACGTGCTCGGTTGACGTATCGTATCAAAATATTATGTGGGGGTCTCGGTAGTCATTGAAACAAATTACAAGTAAATTATCCGAACAACAGTGTCCTGGTTCAATTCGGGGAACAATCGCTGGGGCATTACACCTTTTCCATATTTAAGGGTAGCATTGTATTCAAAAGAGAATGAGAGTGGGCGCGTGTCCGCACACTGGAGATTAGGTCCCTCGTTGCGTGACTCGGTAAAACGAGAATATTATCCCGACGATATATTTAAGGAATTCCAGTTTTCTAAAGAGAGGCAGAGAACAAAAACGTATAAAACGTTGAAAGGATGCTGTTACGCATTTTCGAATAAAAAGTTTCTAGATTGCAATCCACACTCCCGAGTAGGTAGTACGTCCCGCCGCGCCGTAGCCGCCTAAATTTTTGATACTACATATTTTCAATAACTTTGGTACGTACATTTGTATAAAAATAAAAGAGATGTATAATATCAATCAATACGTAGTATAAAATAAAGCTAGTAATAAATAAAGATACGCCCATATTTACAAGTGAGTGTTACTCGTTCTCATGAGTTAAGTTTTTTTTTATCTATTACAATGTATGGGACATACCACAACTTTTGACCAAAGAAAGCACGCGGAAATAAATCAAACGACGTGAAGGTTTACGGCACATTAAAAGTGCCTTGAAATGGGTTGTTAAGTTTCTTCCAAACTATTAACACCTTTGAACGAAGACGTTCCTAGTGTGGGACTATAAAACCATAGAATTATTTGTGCCTACATAACATTCCAATGTGTTTATGCCGTGCCTTTTTCCCAGAAAACTGCATTTGTGTTACTACATTGTAAGAATCGTAGATATGGCTGACACCTATTGCATAATATACAATTTTACGAGCATGTAAGGTCGTGTGTATTGTGGTAATAAACGACATAAGGTATATTTTGCTATATGAAAGAGTTTATTGTGTGTGGCTAGACACTTCAAGATCACTAACAAGCTGACCCAACAGACATACTAGCACGAATTTTGCTATTTACTTAAAGTCAACAATAAGTAGTTGGTACTTGCATAAAATGTATAGAATACATTTGTACCTACCTACTAAAAAGCTTTCAGTTTTCATCAAAAAGTGTTCAGTACTTAATGTATCCAAAAAACAAACATTAACATTACTTGAACAAAAAGGACCCAACAGGAAATATGCTAATTTTGTAATTAAAATTTTGTATCTTTTATGTCAAGGTTCAATTCCATAAAATGACACATTTTGTTTTGTGTCACTTTTGTTCTAACTGTGCGATATGTCAAAAATGTATGTATGTATGTGTGTGTCAGAATCATATAAGTATCCATATATTAGGTTATCTGTGTCCATACAAACTTTTGCATTTTGTGTATTAGTAGATAATATTTTAATTGAAACTATGGATATTACCAAACTATAAGGGGACAAATTGTGTAAGGCCTTTTGTAGGCTAGACAATATCCAGGAAAACCTACCTAATTCATGTAGGTACAACCCTAATCTATTATTATCACATTATAATATTCAACCGACTGCACAAAGGGGAAAGGTTCTCAATTCACTTTTGGTTTGACTTTTTTTTATTTAAGTAAGTATGTAATGGAATTATTTCACCCAATCTTTTTTGGACCCTCTTTATTTGAAAACTTTTTTAAATAATACACTTTTAGTACTTACCTATAATATTCAAAGTAGTTTTAATTGTTTTATTATAAAACTTTCCGTTTATATTAATCAGTTTCCAAATCTATGTCTCATAAGTGTTATGAAACCAGAAATTGTGATAAAGAAGGTCAACACTTGAGCAATATTAGTCTATTTCATATGCATGCTGGTTGAAAGAGTCAATACAGTATGCAATATATTAATACCACAAGACTTTTTTTTTATTTGAATACAGAGAAGTAGGTATTTGACCGCCATCCTACCTGAGGTTTAGAAGCAATGTGATATTCCCTGAAGTTGTTATTGTATAGACTTGTTTGAGTGATAGAGTATGTGTACAATAAAATTAAATAAAAGTAAATACAATATAAATTAAAGTACTTAAACAAATAAAAGAAATTCAATAGATGACTAATATGCAAACTGCCTTAATTTGCATTAAGAAAAAAATTGAGACCAAATTACTTCTAAAACACAGCTACTAACTGGATATTCAGCTGGAACTCCTATCCTGATGGTCACAAAAACTACCCAACACTTTTCAAACAGAAGAGACCGAGCTTGTCTTCGGCAGAAGAGCTCTGGCTTGTCCACAATGATATTTTTTTTAAATTATGACAAAAATTATTTAATGTCTATTTAATTTGAATGGTCATTTAAGAAAAGCAGCATTTAATTGCACCTATAAAGTGCATGAAATATTTTTTTAATGACTGTTGGTGCTTGAACAACCCAAGACTTTATCTGCAAACTTCAAGGACAGGAAGATAACAGTTAGAAAATGCATCATTGCAGGTAATAAGGCAAGTGTAAAGGGCAATTATTACTTGGGGAGTACTAAATGATGTTTGACTCACCTGCCAATGTAAATCTGTCCATGTAATTTATTAAATTCACGAAACACAGGATGCCGACTGTAATGTACTCAGTGAACGTGATATCTCGCAAATCTTCCCGCCTTCTCGCATGTTTCCCTTGAAGTAAAGTGGTGGCGGAATCATTGTCGTTGCTCACTAGCTGTTGGTTTGATGTGTTCGGCGTCACACCGCTGGTCTCCATGGTGCCAAATTTACCAGGTAACAGGCAGACAGTTACTAAAATTTTCACTTTTACAGCACCGCCGCCGCCACTTTCCGATTAGATTTAAATTAGTCCACTATCCAAAAACGCTAGCACACTGTTCATAAGGCAACCTATCTTATAGAACTGTAAGTACCGGAGCGGTACATTGACGATATCACGATATTATCGAATCCCGTATTATACGTACGATTAACTCACGCAACGCAATAACCGTGCGCCTATTCCTGCGTTTAGCCTACGAATATTTTTTTGCTGTGTTGGCTGAATGGCTGGCTGTTGCTGGCTCGAATACAGTCAACAGTCATTGATTGTCATTGAAATGTCAGTATCATAAGAATGTTTGATGTATTTGTCATTCCTTCTTTTTTTTTAAGGATCATTACTCAATAACTTTAACCAAATAATATTATTATTATTTATTTTTTACGGAAACTCTGTACTTAATACCTACTCGATTTCTTGTGTAATAACAGCAATTATGAAGAAGACCCTGGAGCACATGAACGAAATTATTGTCGGACATATAGGATCTGGCACTAGGAAGAAAGAAACACTGCAGAAAGTTGAAGTACTGGCTGTATGACTTAATGATCTCGGCTTTTCTGACAAAAAACAACGTTTACTACCGACACGTCAACTACAACAATAACAATTTAATAACCTATAATTCCATTAATTTGTTTAAGATCGTTTAAAAATGAATAAAATTGCATTTCTAGTATTTTTTTTGTGCTTAGGTCATACTTTGTCTAAAAAATATCACGATGGTGATAAACCAGATTGGGCCAAAAAAGATATTCGAGACTATAGCGATGCGGACATGGAACGGTAAGTATAAATCCTGTATTATTTACAATGTGAATTCAATAAATAAATAAATTCTTTACATAGTGCTTAATTCGATGGTCTGTCCACCGGATTATGGCTGGATGCAGACCTACAATCATTTCTTTCAGTTGACAAAAGAGTAAAAGATGATAAGTGCCAGCCCAGCACTCATAATCCCCTCGCAGAACCGATGTCTCGTACTTCGCCTTTTACGGAACATAGGACAGCACAGGACACTTTATTTGCCTTTTTATACAGTTTTTGACAAAGAGATTGCTCATTTCAGCCTTTTGGATCAATGGGAGGAAGATGAAGATCCACTCCCAGAAGACGAGTTGCCAGAACATTTGAGGAAACCACCACAGATAGATCTCAACAAGCTGGACACATCAAACCCTGAAGCTATGCTGCAAGCCACAAAGAAAGGACAAACTCTTATGATGTTTGTGTCTGTGGCAAATAATCCATCCAGAGCCAGAACTGAAGAACTAACCAAGATTTGGCAATCAGCATTATGGAGCAATCACATACAAGCTGAAAGGTAAACTAAGTAGCACTAATAGTAAGAAAAGAAGTAAAAGATGTCTATACTAACTGTTAAAAATGATGTATTATGTGTCACCCACTTCAGGAAAGACTAGAATTATAAGGGGTCATTGCAGGTAACACAATCCTTGAAATACACTATTTATTATTTACAGGTACTTAGTTGATGATGACCGGGCTATATTCATGTTCAAAGATGGGTCCCAAGCTTGGACTGCTAAGGAATATCTTTTGGAACAAGAAGAATTGAAAGAAGTTCAACTGGAAAGTCAAACACACAAAGGAAGAAAACCAGACACAAAGAATACAGCAGTCAAAGATGAATTATAGATGTTCTACACATTGGATTTGTCAGCAACAACCCTAATCTCTAAATTTTCTTCCATTCTGATCCATTACTGGGTTAGGCCATATTTTCCCTCTAATCTCATTAGTTTGGTGTGTTAACCACCTTTCATACCACCAAATGGAGTTAATTTTGCATTAACCATTGTACAGAAATAACCAAATTACTGAGACTAGACAATTTTTTTTTAGCACTACCAAACCCCAAATCTCAAACTCAAAATATTATTTTTTTGTTTTACATGCATCACTATCTGTATTTGTGCAGTAGTGAAATCATTGTACATTTATAAGCCAAATCTAGATTCTATAAAATAATAAATATAAAACAAAAACTGGTGTTTTATCCAGCAATGATCAAACTGTATACAATTGAATAAGACTTGGATGTTAAAACACAAATTATATTGTCAAGTGTAGTTTCAATTATTTGTAAGATCTTGAATTAAGTAAGTAGATTCTGTATTTATTAATTTATTTTTTGGAGTAAACATTTTTTCAAATATAGTATATTTTTTTTTCTCCCTATCTTTAAATCCTTATTTAAAAAAATCTGTGATTGAAAAACACTATGCAAATTCAAGCAATTTTATTTAATAGAAAAATACTTTTAACCAATGAAAACAACTTTATTATTAGAAGGCATCAGTAGCTCGAAAGTGTTCTTCATCAATAGTTGAGTAAATATGGCCTTCTCCACACATCCATTCCAGTATGTTCCTGAAACATTAATGATCCATTTAATTCCATACACTAAATTAATTAATACACTTCAATACATGGTATAAACAAAATCGCATCCTGCTGTCTGTCCCTATGTATGCTGTGCAACAAATTTTGATTAGGTTTAACTGTAAAATACATACATGTAATACCAGAGAAATAGTGTTAATAATTGGCAAAAGAATGTTTACTGGATCAGCTAATCATTCTATAAACCAAATCCAAATACATTGAAAAGTCAAAATAATGGATTTGAAATAGAAGAAATAAAATTGAAATTGTCTTGCGAAGGAATGCAAAATAAGCAAGCATTTCAATTGAATTTGATCCAGATAATTCAATATCTCAGACTAAATAAATGTAATTGAACTTCAACATGCAAGATATGTTTGGTTATATATTTTCTCAATTTTAACATCTATTATAACTGCCCTTGGGCTTATTGCAAGCAAGTAGAGGTAACTTTTTCCATTAAAATTACATTTTCCAACTTACTCAAATTCCATCTGGGCCATTTTTTCTTTTAGTGATGCATACATATCCTGTTTGCTTATACCCTGCTCCAAAGTAGATGCTCTTATTAGGTTGAATACCATCATTTGTCTTGCATTCAGACCATTCACCGAGCCATTGGTATCACCCATTCCAACCATAGAATTAGCAGGCAAACCATTGGAAAAGTTTGTATTGTTATTCACAACTTTTTCCTGCAAAAATAATGTAAAATTATTGGTTACTAAACAGTTAAGTTTTATTGACATAGACCAATTTGTGGTCGGCTACTTACTTTCTTCGAATCAGCTTCCATTTTGACTTTGTTATTTATGCATTGTAAGTAGTGGAATGTGATCATATTTATGTCAGTCACTGGCATTAATTTAAATGCCATAAGCACTTTCTTTCCTCTGTTGGTTTTAACGTTTCCATAAATTTGAACATAGTCATTTACTTGAACCTTAGGTGCAGACTTATCCTGAAATAGACAAATATTACTATGTAGATAATAGTTAATAACAAGGCACAAAAGATACCAGTGTCCTCCTTCAAGAGAGCCAAGAAGAGATCCGACAGCCCACTAAAGGCTCTAGACAATATCTATAAGTTTGTTAAGAACACAAAGTGTCTGCTATGGTTCCTCTAGCAGCTGCAGGGGTTCGAGAAGTCTCACCAGAATAAATATTATACACTGAAATACATTTGATGTCAAGGTTGCTTACAAGGTAAGAAAATGACCCACACACATCATATAAATGGAACTCAATAACTGAGTATGTGGGATACTTACATCCTCATCCATGGAATCCTGGTCCAGCCAAAGTACTGCCTTCATTCTCCCTGTGATATCTTGAATAGTATATGTGATTTTTGTACTCTGCATCCGAATGTTTCTGATTCGTGCCACAATAGATACAATTTGAATATCTGTTCCCCATATTTTAACACCTTCGTCTCCACTGTGCAGAGCTTGTTTTATGACTATTGGAGCAGTTCTAGATGCTCTGCGACTCTGTAACATATAGTAACAATGATAAATAACTACATCAATGAGTTTTCTACCATTTACATTTCAAGTTTTTTCAACCAAACTGATACACTTGTGATGGTTGATAGCAATTGAATTCGAACCATATAGTCTGTGATGTTGTATTTATAACTACACAACTAACAAAACAACTTATTTTTTTTTCTCTATAATTTCTTGTACATTTATACTTTAGCCAATAGAGTATTTAGTAGAACTGGAACATGTACATTTTGTAGAAAGGATGAGCACCAGATGTTGCAGAGTTTAAAGGGTATAAATAGAGAAGTATATATTGGATATGGACTCAACATAAGGTCAATTATATTCATCCTAACCATATTCAGATCACTGTTTTTGGTCCTAGATCCCTTTCCAACCCTAATGGACGACTTCCTGTCTAGTTGTTCTAGGAACTGGTAGTTTGAGTAATAATAATTAGGAATCTTACTTGTTTTTGTGCCTGATTTGGTGTATTTGCGTTACCAAACTGATTGGTTGAGTTGAAGAATCCGCCACCGGCAACTGATTGGTCTGGTGAAAAATTAAATTATAAACATGTAACAATTGCATTGAACGTAAAACGAGTGTCCTTGATTGCCTACGTACCGTTCCACATAATGAACGCCGTATCACAAACGTTTTATGCTTTTAATAGGTAAATAATTAAAGATAAACAAAACTGAAAAAAAACGCCAATTTCCAACCAGATCACAAAGGAACGAAAAGTCAAAAGTGACGTTATTTTTCTTTTACGCGGGAAATCCGTAACAATAAGGCCATTTATTCATGAAGTAGATAGCCTCGACTCGCCAATTGTCTATGGTTAAATCTATGAAACGAGTTATACATATCATAATAACTGACCTGGCGGGATTCTACGTCTATGAACCTGAGACGAGAGAGATCATATTCATAACCATAGACGTAGAATCCCGCCGCTACGCTTACAGTCTATTTCTATGTTCATAACCAAGAAGACTTGAAGTTTCTTGATCTGGAAATCACATAAAAAACAGTGACACATGTCAGATAGCTTAGTCTATGGTTTTGTTTGTTGTGGTTTTTGTTTACATGTTCGTTGAAGTTAAAAACCAACTACAATTCATATTTAATTTCACAATGCGGAGTGATACATATCACCGTGGCAAATATTATGTTACTTTTAAAAGAGGATTTGAAGATTACAAAAAGGATATAACCATATCTATAGACAAAGTATTTGATAACGACAGTTTGGTAAGCAGTGCCCAATTTTATTGTCTTCCTATTTAAATTCAAATCAATAAACTGTATACCATTATTATTTTGTCTTTACAGAGAATAATCCTGTCCGATGATGAAGACCCAAATTTCTTGTGCATTTTAAATGTGACGAGATGTGACTACGAGGATCTGAAAAAGCAGCAAGGGCTTTTAATTGACTTTGATAACTTTCCTTCTCAACTAGTACGACTCCTTCAACAATGCGCATCCAACAACATGTGCGTAACTGTTCCTCGTTTTCCTGTTCCCTGTTAAGTCTTGTATTTGTAATTTTAGCCTAAAGTCTATTTTTTAATTCAACAAACTAATTTGACAGTTCCTATTCACACAATTTTGTGCTCTGCTGCAATCAAGTTAGAGTATATTATATGCGATGATGATGAGCCGGACAAATTAGTCCGTCACATTAAAAAATAGACTATAGTAGAATTGAGGATTTTCTTCACTGTAAGAATGTTACTCATGTGGCTGTTAATTGTATATAATTTATGTTTGCCCCATATTTCACGAACAACTGAGATCACTAGACTCGTGTCAAACATGTTTTCTTTGGCATTTCTTTATGATTTTGTTAAAAAGTTATGTTGAAAAGTTATGATTTTGTTCTGTACTAAGATTAAGAAATTTGTTCTCTGCTTTCTAGGTTTCTTATAATGCAGCAGACAAATCCAGTACAATTTTTCTTTGAAGTAGTAGAACACAATGAGTTCAGAAGACTTGTTCATCTGTCTTTGAAAACTGGACCGGCAAGTGATATGGAGATTAAAAAACACATGGCTGATAATATTTTAAACTTGAAGGTGGGTAGATAATTGATTAAAATTTAAAAATACATTATTTTATGTGACACACATAGACATTTATCAGTTACATTCATAACCACTTACCTGTAGGTGTTTCTGAAAAAATATGTGAAACATCTATATAGCAAATGGTATCATACAGGACAAAGTACCTAGGGTCTTCAAAAACTAAAGCCAGACACAAATTGGCTTTGTGGAGAAACTGGGGTGGTTAGAATAACTTTCCCCCTAATACACAAAGTAGGCTCACTGGTTGCCAAGTCAAACTAACCATGCAGCCAAACTGATTATCATCATTTCAGAAAACACTCTCCAATGTGAAGACATCACTGTCATCAAGTGAAGTGATGTGGAATGACAAGTGTATTGCAATGGAGCGAAAGATCCACGACTTGACCCTCACTGTGTCGAAGATGGAAGAAGAGAAGCTTAGGAAAGAGACTGAATTCCAGGAAGCATTGAGACATGAGAAAGATAAATTAAACCAGGTATACTTATATGTAACCACAACACAACCTCTAACTGAGGCTTTATGCTGTAAAGCAATGGGGTAGAAAAATCATGTACTATTGGCGCTTGTAATCCTTGACCCAAAACAGCACAATAGGGTATTTGACTACTTTTAGAAAATTTGCTAAAATTGCATAATACACATGCAATTTGAATAACTACTTGTAAATTTCTCTATTTTCTATGCAAATCACCATTGCCATTCACCATTTTTTTATTATGTAGATATGGGGAGGTATCAGCTAGTATACTGTATGAATAAAGGTCAGATTCTCAGTTCACCATTACACAGATATCGATGGTCTTGTTGACATGAAATTTAGAACTGTCCTTTCCTGTCGACATCAGTGACCGTGAGTTCGTATCACAATGTGTCAGCAGACTGAGGAGTGTGGAAGGGTGATTAAATCATAGTGCATCACTGCACATATCCTCAATGTTCTTTTCAAACTTGACAAACCACGTGTTTTTTATATAGACCATTTTATGTCTAATGTTTGCACCAGTTATTACATAGCGATTAAAACAAAAATGAAAACAGCTATAAAATATCCAGGTTACCTTCGTTTTTTCTTGCCATGATAAACGGTACAAGCATTAAATAACATTGTAAGTAAGTATATAAAATGGTATATGCCCGTTTCATTTAAACCTATGTGTATATGTTTTTTATTTATTATAACAGGAGAAGAATAAGTGGCAAAGGAATAGTGAGTTGAACACTCAAGCTCAAGTTGCAACTGTTCAAGAGAATGTTCAACGAAAAGACAAACAACTAGAAGAGCTCAATTCACTGACGAAAACTTTAAAGGATAATATAAAACTGTTAGAAAATCAGCTTGGGTGAGTCTGCTTTGTACAATGTATTAAGACATATGGCCTGTGATTAACATGTAGCCGTTAAGATGTTTTAAAGCCCTGTATCATTAATTTGTAATTGCCATGTTTTCTTAACGCAAGTCATACATTTATTGGATTTTTTTGCATGTTGATGTTGGGTTAAATATGCTAAATGGACCGTGGGGATTTGCTTAGAAAATGTCTTTGCCTACTTTGGAAATAAAAGGCGTGAAGCGTATTCTTTTTTCGAATTACCATCAATGACATGTCCTGATCCAGGTCCTAATGTATTTCGGCACAAGGACCCGTAAATTCTCAGATTTGACATAGTTATCAGGATCTTTCGCATTTATAATATTAGGAGGATTATGCACAAGAAACAACAAATTTCATGTCGGTCTGCACTGCGGTTAGTTTGCGATAGTATCTGGGCTCGACGCTCTATCAACGTTAGGGCAGTATACGCGTATTCGCTTCTCGAGCTAGTGAGCTAGTGATTTATGCAGAAGGTAGACGAGTCATTTGTTCGAGCTCTAAAACGAATAGGTAGGTGAATAGATACCTACTGAACAAGTGTGCTCCATCGTAGACCACATCGCTGCTTAACATCAGGCAGGATGGTGGTCAAACGCTTGTTCATAGGGATTAAAAAAAAAAACGATGGTCGTACGTATCTACTCGACTTTAAGCTAGCGACAAACTATGCAAAGGTATTCTATAGGTACATTACTCTAATGCCGTGAATAAAACCGCGCATCGACAGAGTCTTTGCGCATAATACGTGAAGCTTATACAAATTAGTTCTTGTGTTTATTTTTATATTTGAATCAATGATATTTATAATGTACCTATGTATCATTACAGTGACAAGTCCCAAAGAATTTCAGTACTAGAGAAGGAACTTCAGAAGACCCACATAGAGTTAGCAACTACAAGTGCCAAATGCGCCTCCCTAGATAGAGAACTCATGGACAGAGAGAAAAATCTTCATAACTTTACAATGAGATGCTCCGACATGGAAAAGGTAAGATAAGATCATATCAAGTTGAGCTCTATACTGTGAGCTTATCAATTTGTAGCTCAGGGACATATCTAAAGGCTTTGGTTTCTGGAGTCTAGGATAATATAATGGTATTGAATTATACGTAGTAAATAATATCGGGTCGAAGGAGTATACTATTCTAAGTTTTACGTATTCTGCATGCGAGCGAAAACGATTTACCGAATTTGGACTCTACGGCTAGCGGTACAGAAATCTCCCACACCCCGCGCCGTTATTGTAAAATTTAAATAAATACAGAATTAAGTTTTTAACCGACTTCAAAAAAGGAGGAGGTTCTCAATTCGACCGTATATATGCTTTTTTTTTTATGTTTGTTCGCGGATAACTTCGTCGTTTATGAACTGATTTTGAAAATTCTTTTTGCATTCGACAGGGTTTACTTTCAAGATGGTCCCATTAAAATTTTATCTAAATTAGTTCAGTACTTTAGATTTAATTTTTTTATGTTTGTTCGAGGATAACTTCGTCGTTTATGGACTGATTTTGAAAATTCTTTTTGCATTCGACAGGGTTTACTTTCAAGATGGTCCCATTAAAATTTTATCTAAATTGGTTCAGTACTTAAGATTTAATTTTTTTATGTTTGTTCGAGGATAACTTCGTCGTTTATGGACTGATTTTGAAAATTCTTTTTGCATTCGATAGGGTTTACTTTCAAGATGGTCCCATTAAAATTTTATCTAAAATGATTCAGTACTTTAGATTTTATCCCAACTAACAGAATAAGAACTAACGAAGATGTCATCTAGATATCATTACCAAGCAATGTCGCATTGTAGGTACTATGATTTATCCATAGTGTTTGAACATGCATTACAAAAACAAAAAGTAAAAATAAAAGTCTTTTCTTCTTCTTTTCTCCTTGAGCATCCTTGTTCGGTCGACCCATCACTCAAAATCGTAAAATAAAATAATTTTAACAAAAAAGAACCGACTTCAACCCGTAAACTAAAAAGTAAAAAATAAATTTATTTCTTACAAAGTAATACGTATTTTCATTTAAGTTGTTCAATAAAAAAATACCTGATTAAATAATTATTTTAAAATATTGAAGTCGGTGCCAAGTAAATACTACAACAAGCTAACTAAGTAATTACAAACTACTTAAATAAATCAAAACAATAACAGTATGAGAAGAAAAAAATATGAATCGATACTAAACTAATATACCTGCTAACTATGAATATAATCGTCAGAAAGATTGATAAATATTGTTTTACTTGGCACCGACTTCAATATTTTAAAATAATTATTAAATCAGGTATTTTTATTGAACAACTTAAATGAAAATACGTATTACTTTGTAAGAAATAAATTTATTTTTTACTTTTAAGTTTACGGGTTGAAGTCGGTTCTTTTTTTGTTAAAACTATTTTATTATTATAAGTAAATGGTGGTTTATAAAAAACTTCTACGTAGATACTAGGTACAAACAACTGTTCTCTATTAATATCGTCAAGGATGTCAACATAATTCCTGTTCTTATTCCAGACATTGAGGTGCAATGAAGAAACATTGAAAGAACTGAGACATACGCTGCAAATTACAAAACAAGAAAAGGTATTATATTGTTTATTGTATAACTAGTTGTCACATACACACCTTTTAAGCCTTCCCTGAACTTGCACGTGTAATTCAAGACAAAAATTAGCCAAATCGGTCTAGCCGTTCTCGAGTTTTAGCGATACTAACGAACGTCAATTCATTTTTTTATAATATATAGATTAGTTCATAGTCATGGTTAACAGGGCTTAGTGTGTTTGAGTATTACATTATTAACAATTGGTCTGGTTTTTTTTATTTCATTATCATATGGCACCACCTTTAAAATGACTTCTTTTTAACAAAAAAATGTCATCGGAATAGCTTCATTAACAAAGAAATTATTCGCTAACAGACATAAAAAACGCATATGCGCGGTCGAATTGAGTAAAAAATATAATAAAAACGCCTCATAGTTTATCAAAAACGGATATTTTTTTTAATTTTGATGTATTCAATAACTGCGTTCTGTACTAGCGCAGCAAGCTGTATAATAATTGTGTCCTTGAAGACTAATCGTATCTCGATTGTATTCGTTTCATCATAAATTCAGTTGGTGGGGGTTCATAGTTAGAAACGCTAGGCAGAAGAAGTGATAACTCCACGTCTGAAAGAATCGGCTTAGTTCAGATGAAAATCACCATTACTGTTAACAATATAAGACCTGTTTTGAGTTGATACCAATAATTACGTTGCAGGCAAATCTTGAAGAGCGCCTAGCTCTTAGTGAATCCCGGGCGAATAAGACGACTGAAGCAGCTAACTCCACCACAGAGCAACTTTTGAAAGCCAACCAGATTATATCGAAGCAAAACGCAGACATTGTCGAAATGAAAGAGAAGGTAAAATAAATGTGCTCTTTTATTACAATGTAGTTAGTCTGTGACATACGAATGTGAATTTTTATATTTCCGGACATTCGGAGGAGAACCTAGACCTTTTTTTTGTACGGTTTGGTACTGATCCACTATAGTCTGCTAAAGCTATTATCGATATTATTTTTAAAATTTTCCGGCAGCACTAGCGGAGAAAGTATGACAGTAATGACAGTTCTCCGCCCAAAAATCTGTCAGAAAAACGTCAAAAGAAAATTCCCTATTCAATATACCTCGTGTGTTCATAAGTTTTGAGACGAAATAAAAGTTGCATAACTTTTTTAATAATTTACTTATATTTCTAAAATTTTCCGTGCACATTAAATAGACACTTATCAACAATAAAATATAATTGTTATTCGAAATGACCGCCCCTGTTTTTAATACAGGCCCTTAGACGATTTGGCCAGTCATCAATTACGGCACGAATCTTTTCCAGCGGAATTAGCTTTGCTTCTCGGACAAGGGCTCGCTTCAATGACTCCAAGTTTGGGTGGGACTTTCGGCAGGCCCTGAGCTCTAATTCCGTCCATAAAGAATAATCAAGCGGGTTGAGGTCGGGACTGGAGGAGGGCCATTCGTCCGCCGCGATGAAGGCCGGAACATTTTCTCGCAACCAAGCTTGGGTGGATTTTGCCTTATGGGATGGCGCCGAGTCTTGCTGGAAAACCCAATCCTTATTGTGAAATAAAGTATGAGACAGGGGTTTCACGACAGACTCTAAGATGTCACTTTGGTAATTCTTGGCTTTCACCTTGACGCCTTTTTGGCAGAAATGGAGTGGAGTGACACCTTCGTACGAAACTCCCCACCATACCATCACACTGGCCGGATGATGAGACCGCGAGACATTCCGTGCTGAAGCTGGGACATCCTTGCTACTTTTGGCATACACTTTATTATTTTGTCGATTGAACTTTTCTTCGACAGTAAAGATTTTCTCATCGGTGAAGAGTATCTTCCTCGCATCGTGTCTCTTAAGCAGTATTGGACAACGTTCGCGTCGCAATTTACGAAGGCGATCGTTTAAAAAGTGAACTTTCCTACGGCTATACGCCTTTACCTTCAGATCATATTTCAGTATTCTGTTCACTGAAACGCGCGAAATATTAGTCTGCAGAGCGAGTTTCTTCTGAGTGCGACATGGATTTCGGCGAAGTCTCTCTCTGATGATTTTGATGTTCGCAGGCGTCCTCACAGAGCGTGGCCGACCACTTCTTTCACGATCTTGCAAAGAACTTGTCTCCTTGTATCGTTTAATAGTGTAATACACGAAGTTACGGTTCACTCCAAAAGTTTTCAACTTTGAACCACGGAAAATCTCACGGAAAATCTCCATTGGTTTTTTTCCTACCTTATGTAGCGAAATAACGGTCGCACGTAATTCTTTAGTCCCTCCATCGCGAGAAAATTAAAAGAAATGAATCTGTCAATCATAAAAATTAAAAGTTAACATTCCAAATTCAAAATTGGAAAAAGAAAAAATTATCAGCCAGTAACAATTTTTTTTTTTTGAGTACAAAGTTTGTCTCAAAACTTATGAACACACGAGGTATGTATATCTAATCAATTACCATTAGACAAAAAATAATTCAACCCATGCATTTACTAAGTGAAATAATGATAAAATGATTAATTAAGTCATTACATATTGTACATATGCACACACAGATTTATTAAATAAATGCAGTTTTTGAACCTCCTGAACATATTTTATTTTTATTGTAACTGGGGAAGTTTCCATGTTTATTTAAACTATTTTTATACATACATACACTTCACGCCTGTCTCCCAGAGGGGTAGGCAGAGACTACAGATCTCCATTTGTCACGATCCTGATATACCCCTTTCGCTTCATCTACATTCATACACCTTTTCATACATGACCTCCGGTTTTGAGTACTTTTCACGCCACCTTCGGTCAGGACATCACCAATCTGGTCTTTATATGTCCTTCTGGGGCGACCTTCTACTCACCCGGCCCATTACATCACCCATATAAATCTCTTTCGTCAATCGACTTTCATCCATTCTCTCCATATTCCCAAACCACCGAAGCATGCCCTTTTCAATCTTGGTCACTACGTCTTCCTTCAAACCGTAACTTTCTCTTATCACACTATTCCTTATCCTGTCATTCAATGTCACGCCTTTCATGCTCCGCAATGACCGCATTTCTACGGCATTGACTTAACTTTTATGCTTCTTCTGCCATACCCAACTTTCACTCCCGTACATTAAGGTAGGTGCCAGTACAGCGTCATGGACAGCCAATCTCGCCTTTTTCGACATGAATTGGCTCTCCATAACACTGCGAAGGGCACCGTTAACCTTATTACCCGCACTCACTCTTCTTTCAATATCGTTGTCAAACTTTCCATCACTTGTAAATAGAGATCCCAAATATACAAACTCATCCACTTGTTCAACTTTCTCACCGTCAATCATGCACTCACAAACATGCACTAACCTACGATTAATACCGAATATTTTCTAGATCCTTTGTCGGACCGCCATTGCACTAGAACAAGAGAAGGTAATTGAAAGAAACGCAAAAGAAGTAGACGATTTGAAAATGGAACTAAGTAGAGCCAATGAGGATATAAGTAAATTGAAATTGGAATTAGATAATTTTAAACATAAATACGAAGAATGCGAAAAAACTTTGAAGGATAAGGAAGAGATGATTAAAAATAATAACATGGGTAAGTAAATAAGATTGAGCCCTGTTCTTATGAATAACTATGTAACCCGGCTAAAGTTGTTTTGCTAATATATATTATTAACAGTGTTTCTCTGCTATTATATACATATGCACCTTCCATGAAGAATCACTCTATCTACTAAAGAAAACCGCATCAAAATCCGTGGCGTAGTTTTAAAGATGCATACATAAGAACAGACAGCGGGAGGACTTTGTTTTATACTATGTATTGATGTTCCATATTAGTACAATACATAATGCAATATTTAGCAATACATCGTTTTAGAACACTCCATACTACTACTCAATTAGCTCTTTAGTTTACTTTGCGGAGCGACATAATTTTTTTAACCGATAAAAATTGAGACCGAAACTAATTGAACTATTATTACATGCATTAGTGTAATTTCAGAGTGAAAATAACAAACAGCTGTCTTTTTTGGAATTAATGTCACGACTCTTATTTTCTTTTCCATGTCTTAAAGATCTTGTAAACGATAAAAAATAGTACTGATTCTATTACTTTTTTTTTTTGTTGAATTGAAAAAGCGACAGGTAAGTTTTTTTTTTTATAGATATATATACAATATCCCATTTCAGTTATTAAATGGCTGCACAAGAAAATGGAGGACAATTGCGACTCTGGTGGCCAGAGCAAAGCTCGGCTCGGCACGGCCGCTAGTTCTACGCCGTACTTCATGCAGAGCAAGAATAACAGCGAAACGGACTGTCACGCTCAATCTGACGACACCATCAACTTTTATGCTACGTCTAAGTATGTGACTGGGATTTACTGACACTATTATATCTGCGAATAAAGAAAGAATCCTGCGAATCCTAATAATGGGGTTGTGCAGTTTTCTAGATGGTCCTGGTGTTTTCAAACTCCAAAAGTTTCTTATCTAGATGTCGCTAGTAGATATCCAGGGGGACTTCTGTCAGTTATATTATAGTTAGTTTTTTTATTATTTGGGTGAGTTATTTAGACTTCAGACACTTTTGTAACATGTAGACAAACAATAAAAAAAATACTGTT
>SJJU01004338.1:0-39263 GCA_012932125.1 Conopomorpha cramerella | reverse complement strand
GCAGGGTAACCGACGTGTACAGAACCAGCTACTTCTGACATCTCTTTGTATTGCAACTTAGAACTGTAGTGCAATCAAACGGTTAGGTGAATGCGTCCGCTCCAGTAACGATTCTTCTAAACAGCTGCATTGCAGAGGGGATCTCTGTGGTCGTCAAGAGAAAACACAAATGTTGTTATAAAATGTTTTGCTTCAAACATATTTCCAAGAATGGGCAATTCTGTCTACATATACCACTTTATTTAAAATAATTTTAAAGAAAATAGAACCGAATTCAACCATTACTAGTTGCTCGACCATACGATTTCTTAAAAACATCCCCTCGATTTATCGGGCCCCTTGGACCTTGCAAATATCTTCTTTCCAACAAAAAGGAATCATCAAAATCGGTTCATAAACGATGAAGTAATTCGTGAACAAACATAAAAAAGCATTTAGGTATAAGGTCGAATTGAGAAAGACACCTTTTATGAAGTCGCTTAAAACTCATTGCCCATTCTTTTTTGGTCAAGTCTATTGTGACTATAATCCGAAATAGGGATAATATACACGTATCAATAATTAAACGACTTCGTAGAATTCATTCGATTTAACCTAGAAAATATTTGATATTGTCTGAATAATGAGCGACAAAGACGATAACGATGGAAAATCTTTTTATTTTATTACAAAAGTTGTCAAATGTGGTGGTTTCTGGAAATCCGTTACAGAAATAGTTTAGCTATCGTACTCCTTAACAAAAATATATCTGGTTTTGGAAAAAATGCGGCAAATAAGGCATTACTACCTGCTCAGGTAGGTCGGTAATATTTTTAATAATTGTTTAGGTACTTAACTACCTATGTTAATATTCAAATGCGTGGTATTTTTTATGTTTAGCGAATAGGAACCTATTTCGTACGTTTAATTATCTCTGTGATATTGTTATCTATAGTTAGTGAACGACCAGACCCTGTAGTATTTTATCCACCACACAACTCGCGCAAACAATCCATGTTCCACAGTACATATATGATAATATTAAGGTTGATAACCTATCGGCTCGAAAAAACTACGTGCTGATTTCATTTCAAGGAAATACCTATAACGTGCTGTTTGGGTAAACATGTTTTTTATAGGTACCTCGATACTTGCTTGTAGATGTTTTGTAAAATTGTACCAGAAAAATAAAGGTAGATAAAAAAACACGAACTAATATAGGTACCTACCTAATACTTCTTTTACCATTTTATCTCTAGGAAACATTATTACGGACTTATTATTTCTACTTGAATACAAGTGGTACGAATAAGACGGTGTTGCTTTTTTTTAGAAATTCCGTTACAACTCAGGTAGAAACATGGTTGAACAGTCGTCGAGGGACCCTTTTGTTATGATTCAGTGAGGGGAAGGAACTGGTCGGCCAGGTGCAAATACATCATGTTTTCAAGGTTGTCTGATCGTTTTAATACACATCTAAAAGTTTGCATATTTTTCGTTAGTTAGTGACTTAGCTATTTGTCTACGTGTAATAGTAAGGTAAATACAGATTTATTCCCACTTGTTCCTTTATCAGTTCCATTTTCAAACAAAAATGTGTAAATTCTCCTTCAGAAAGGAACTGTCAAAGGGACTACCTACCGGGAATAGACGTAAATAAATAATTAAATACATCTCACTCTGATTCTTAGTAAAATTTTGAAAAATCATTAAAGTTGTTTAGTGAAGTTTAAATCAACGTTATTTTGTCGCCTAGTTATAATCGAAATATCTGCGTTGCGTGGGCATTTCATTAGGGATACATACCATCTATCTATTTTTATCAACTTACACAACGCATTACTTACTAGCTACCAACAACTCTTAGATCTTAGATTTAAGACCTACGCAATAAATAAATAAATACTGAATACTGATTTCGTTTCTGCTTATACACCTTCGTTATGATTTTTTAATATTGTTAAGGAACTGTTTAGATAGTACTAATAGGTACATGTTAATAACTAGACACCTATTTCTAATCCATACTAATACTATAAATGCGAAAGTAACTCTGTCTGTCTGTCACGCTTTCAGTCCAAAACTACTGAGCCGATTTAAATTAAATTTGGTATATAGATTTTTACAGTTTAGAGGCTGAGCCACGACATAGGCTACTTTTTGTTTAGTTTAGGCTACGTTTTCCTGTGGGACGCGTTAAAAAATAGAGGAATTTGTATGAAACACTGAAACTACAAGAAAGAAATCGCTGGGCATCCAATCGTATTTGATTTTAGTAACATGTACATACCTACCTATGTACGTATTTGTATTTATGTAGAGCAGGCACCACTCGAAAGATACGATAAGCTAGCTATTTAAAGTGCTCAAGTTGCCTATACTTACAGACATAATATTTACACACCCTATTATAAGGAAGCAGAAAAACCCAATTCTTGAAAATAACCCTTGTTGATTTTAGGACGTTTTTAGCTGTACACAATCCGACAAAGATAAAATTCTTCTATTGATATCTCACTATGCATTTGAAATGATTGAATAGGATATTTTAAGGTCATTAGTTAATTAACTTATTTGTGAACAATGCAAAGTTGGTATGTATAATAAGTCTTTGTATTATAGTTGTTAAGATCCTTATCGGTAAATACCTTCTTAGCTAACAATTATTAGCTTTTAGAATAAACTCATGTCTCACTCATTCATTGTTAGTGGTGACTTACTGAAAGAGTGAATAATTACAAAATAACAGTCAAGTAAGTATACAGGGTTACAATTTAAGTCGACCTATATCCGTTAAGGGCGTTTAGGCTCAATAAGCGTAATTATTTTTACGTCCACTATCACCTAGGAATCTAAGTTTTTTCTACGAACTTAGATAAATCCCTGGATTGTTATATGTACCTTGTTGGATAGCTGACAAAACGTAAATATTTTTAAGCACATCTGCGAAACGTCTGCGGTAATTTGTTTAAGATATTCCTTAAAGAAAAGTAAACTGTAATTTTATTTAATTGACTGACTTTCTATTGTCTAGGACTTCGTATTTAGTAAACGCTAGCTAGCTAGCTTCATTGAGCATCTTAATATGTATGTAAAAAATAAATAATAATAATAGAAAAGCACACTAATTTTAAAATGCGAAGTGGAAAAGAAATCGGCAATTTTTAGAAAAAAAATAAAAGATCTCGAAAACGGGTGTTTCATAGTGAAATCAGTTAGAAAAGATGGGTACTACACGCCCATAACGGACACTTAACCTGTAACTCTGTGTGGTACTAGCTTAAGGTATTCAGAGGTTCCTGCTGCCAGGAAATCTAATCGGGTAGATGGTTTTTCTAAGTAATTTGCTTCATCACTGTTCAAAACACTTTGAACTTTTAGTTTCTGAAATTCTGTCCACTGTGCAGTTTACATTATACTGGTTATCTAGGCAGGTACGTGTTGATGTCAACATCATGATCAATCCATGACGTATTTCCGAAGGCATTTGGTTTTGTTTTGAGTCATTGGGCCACGCACTAGTTGATTTAGCTTTAATTACTTCACTGTAGAGACGAAAATCGTTCGCCAAATGAACAATGCAACAGAGTGGCGAATTGCGCAGCGCGATATCACGTGCTTTTTGCGTCATCTGTTAAGAATCAATAGTGTTTTGTTTCGTTCGTTACTCATTTAGTTTCTCTTTCTGAACAGAAAACATTGTAGGTTTTTGCTTTGTTTTGTGTAGGTTAGTTAGTAGTAACTCTGTAGATAGTATAGATAGATGGCACTAGTTTAAAAAGAACCTAACTGTCTTTAAATATAGGCATGAACAACTAATTTGGTCACGTAGTCTTTCCGTGCCGATATTTATGAGCGCTGCTAGTTTGTTTAGACAATATACATTACCTATACCGAGTATAAAAGTACCCTGAGCAATGGTCATAGAAACGTTGTTGGGTTCGTCGAAAATGCAGGGAAATCCAAAAAATCCATTGCTCGGGGTCCTTTTACACGCAGTAGACAAAAGCTTTCCTTGTAAGAAGTAAGTCACATATTGTGAGTATCTATGCAGCTTCTTTCATTGGCAATTGAATACGGAAATTCTATGTTATAGCTGGCTTTGTACCGTACTGAGGGTTAATGCGGCCTCGGTGCATGCAAGCCGAGGTTAGTCAACATGTGGGCCGTTGTTAATCATTTCAACGGTCGCAGTTTTGAAGTGGTTATTCTGTAAGCAATATCATTTTCCAAATTAGGCTTGTATCCACCATCTATTTAGGTACCTACTTATTGCTTATTATTCTTAATAAATAAAGCCTTCCTATTTTTAGGAGCGATGTGCCTGTCGTCTGTACCCATAGATACCGGTTGCAAATGTTGTAGAAAGAACGCGAAGAGATATTTCTAATTATAATGACCTCCACACAAAATATTATATGCATTCAATTCCATTAAATGCTTCTAGAAATCTACCGAGGTATTCATAAACGAAAAATGACGTAGGCATTATTATATCAATTTAGACCAGTTTGTCCGTATTTAGTGTATATATGACTAGTTTTTGAGAACTTCCAGTAAAGCTGCTCTAACATTATGAATAACACGGACAGTTTTTGGAACTTCCTATAAGAATTTAAAGCTGAAAGTTATTTATTTATTTTTTAAATAAAGAAATGCTTCATGCAACATAACTTTACACTATTAAAATAATGTACATATTACACATTACATGAACCCTGTCGGGGCATTGCATTTTGGTTAACACAGAAAACAAAAACAAAGAGTATCTATACTTAAAATTATGAAATAACTAGCTGTCCTGGCAAACATTTGTTTAAACATAATAAGTTGCCTTTGTACCCGGTGTATTGGGAGAAATACTACTGGTAGATGCATAAAAAATAGATACTAGCCGATTCTCAGACTTACTGAATACGCACATGAAATTTGGTAAAAATCGGTAAAGCCGTTTCGGAGGAGTACGGTCACTAACATTGTGACATGGAAATTGTATATATGTATTAGAAGATTAAACATAATATCTTTAAACTATTAGAAGGAGGGAGGGATTTATACATTTAATATATATGGGTAGATACATCATTAATCATTGTGGATGACTACTTACAAGTTACAATTTAGTGAAGGGTGAATGTGGCTTTACTATCATAAAACTAAAGTTAATTATATCAACAAAAAAAATCTTACAACATAACAAGATGTTTCAAACATAGAAGTTATTTTAAGGTTTTGTCCTCATAGAATCCAAATTATCTAAGGCATTGACTTCGAATAGTAAGTTTTACTAAGCGTACATTCGCGTGGCGAGATGGCGGGGGAGACGCGGGAAGAGGGGCATAGCTACAGCCCACGTGTCACGTGACCTATCAGTGCGATCGCGGACTCAGCGCTGCGCTGTCAGCGGTACGGACACTGGTGACAGAATGGCACGCGAGATTAACGAGCCCAATATTATTCCCGAGTTGCACGAACAGCCACGAGGTGGAGACAAAATATTAATTGCCCCAAAAAACATACACGTTGACACACAAGCAAAACACGTGGTTTACAACGTGTACACTTATTTTAAACAAAAGAAAAGAGACAAGTCTACTATTGAATACCAAGAAGATATAAACTTAGGCAAACTTGTTTCGCAAATAACAGGTGTCTCCATAAGTACTGTGCTTAAAATTATAAAAGACGGTAACGATCTAAAACGCATACACAATTTCGTGGTGTTCCAACCCCCAAAACCAAGGATCCGGAAGAAGATATATGAAATTAATGCCGAAACTGGACGCATAATTAAACAAAAAATTAACTATCATTACCTAGTTTACAAGAAGTATCCTTCTATAAGACAATTAAGTGCTGAACTTCAAGAAGAAGGAATTATGAATGGCGGTATAGAATGTTTAAGACAGTATCTGCACAAAATTGGCCACGATTTTAAACGAAGTAGACCAAATACAAAACTGAAACGACCGACCGATTCGTCCAGCTCTACTGTTTGTGAAGATCTTTCATTCGTAAAGGAGGAACACATACTGAATGAAGTAAAAGTAGAACCTTTGGATAATTAAAATACCTTCCTATTTTTTATCCTTAATATTATGTCAGAAAAATACAACTATTTACTCAAATTATTATTGATTAATAATTAAAATGTAACTAAGTATTCGTATTTTATTATTATAATTTTCCTATCTACCCACCAACTATTCAAGTGTCTAAGTAGATACCGACTTTTTGTCTCAAGGTGTAACTCAAGAGCATGGAACTACGTGTGTTTCTATGCTGACTTCGTAAAAAACCGGTATAGAGGCACCGCAGATGATATGAAGGTGGTGCCGTGAGTTTACGGGGAGATAGTTCCCTCTACCATGTAGGCAGTAAAAATGTTCCATGACAGTTAACCGCTTAAATTACTACACATTCGCAAACTTTGTATGACTCGATACGGATTGTACGATTATTATTTTTAATACTGTCGGCACATTGTAAGAAGGCCATTTTCACAGGTGTACCAACCAACAGAGTTGTCATGAGTCAATGTATGTTTTGTTGCGTATTCGCTCACAAAAAATCGACTTCTTGTTAGTTTTTCTGATTTACTTATCGATTATCAGTACTTAGTTATTTATTTATTATTTATCGATTAGTTCTCATAATATATTGCGTAAAATGGGCTATTTACAGCGCGTCGACTACAAATCGTTGATGTTCACATAAATTACAATACGTTCGCGCGGCGGGAGGGTGTTAGTCGCGCGGGGGACGTGGGGCAGCCCACGTGACCTTTGTCAGTGCGACCGCAGATTCGGAGCTGCGCTGTCGGTTGTTGTTCGGAGAATCTTAATAAAATGGCAAACGAGATTAAAGAGCCAACATCAACGGGGGAACAGTCTCAAGTTGGACACGATGTATTTGCCCCAAAACTTACACGACAAGCAAAACAAATGGTTTACAAAGTTTACACTTATTTTAAAAAAAAGGAATCGGAGGATAATAGTTCTATTGAATTCCAAGGAGATGAACACATAAACAAACTTGTCGCGCAAGTAACAGGTGTCTCTTTATCTGATGTGCGTAAAATTACCAAAGAAGGTAACGAACTAAAACGCATACATAATTGCGTGGTGTTCCCATCCACAAAACCAAGGATCCGGAAGAAGAGAAATGAAATTAATGCCGAAACTGGACGCATAATTAAACAAAAAATTAACTATCACTACCTCGTTTACAAGAAGAATCCTTCTATAAGACAATTAAGTGCTGAACTTCAAGAAGAAGGAATTATGAATGGCGGTATAGAATGTTTAAGACAGTTTCTGCACAAAATTGGCCACGATTTTAAACGAAGTAGACCAAATACAAAACTGAAAGGACCGACCGAATCGTCCAGCTCTACTGTTTGTGAAGATCTTTCATTCGTAAAGGAGGAACACATACTGAATGAAGTAAAAGTAGAACCTTTGGATAATTAAAATACCTTCCTATTTTTTATCCTTAATATTATGTCAGAAAAATACAACTATTTACTCAAATTATTATTGATTAATAATTAAAATGTAACTAAGTATTCGTATTTTATTATTATAATGGCGGTATTTTATTATTATAATTTGCCTATCTACCCACCAACTATTCAAGTGTCTAAGTAGATACCGACTTTTTGTCTCAAGGTGTATCTCAAGAGCATGGAACTACGTGTGTTTCTATGCTGACTTCGTAAAAAACCGATATAGAGGCACCGCAGATGATATGAAGGTGGTGCCGTGAGTTTACGGGGAGATAGTTGCCTCTATTTATTGCCTTCATTTTTATTAATAGTAAAAAAGATCCATAACCGTTAACCCCTTAAATTACTACACATTCGCAAACTTTCTAGCTTGTTTAAATTATACAGAGTGAAAAAAGATCTCGAGTAATGGTCTTAGAAACGTTGTTGGGCTCGTCAATATCAACAACTTTTACTATGGCCACAGTGTGGGGAAATTAAATATAAATAATCCCCATACACAATGTCATCTACCGAGGCAAAAAGTAGACTGGAGATGTTTTTTTTTTGCGTTTTCCCGCCATAGTAAAAGTTGTTTCTATTGACGAGCGCAACAACGTTTAGATCAGTGCTCAGGGTCCTTTTGCACGCAGTATAAGTACTTACTTGGGTAAGTAGTCTCTTTTCCTAAAGTAAATCTCTTTTCCTCGCCTTCCCCGAGAGATGTGTACCTATGGTTGCGTTCGGCAACGCGCGGAATTTGAAATGTTTTTCAAATACTTATTGCGATCCGATTCGCCTCAGTCTACTATACACCATTCATTTCCCATACAATTTTGTGGGAAAGATACAGACTGAAGGTGTTACGCGACTTGCAAGTCTATAGGTATAATTGTGTTCGCTCTGAGGTATGAAGAGTGCGGCATCTGTCGAATAAACGTAAAAAGCTTACATAAACCTTACATAGTACAAACCTAAAAAGAATTACTTTTTTTTTAAAATATTATTAACAGTTTACACAAAGCCTACTGAAAGTAAGTACTTATAATGGATTGACAGTTTTGAAAAAGCACGACAATCTCCGTTTTTATAACCGGTTAAGAAAACACACGCAATAGTGTATTTTCTTAACCAGTTATGAAAACCCAGTTGTGAAAGTGGCCGAAAGGCTATAAAAGAAATCCTCATTTACACCGACCCTGCATTTCATGCTTTTGGTACGTTGGTTTTGGACTAGAAAAATTAAGATAGATAGAACTATTTTCAAAGTAATCCATTTGTAAGGTTCACTGAGTAAATGTGGCAATGCATTGGTTTTAATGACTTAAGACGAATTAGCAATTGGAATACACCTAACTTAACAATTTCGTGTACACTCGATTTAAGACAATGGAAGTTTTTAATAACTCGTGGACAGGCGAGATGTGTCCACGAAAGTGCTTTATTTTAAAAAACATACATAAATAGTACGCAGTTACTTACAAAGTTTAGGGTGGCTATGACTAACAGTGTACGTTAGTGGGCTGATATGATTATGATTCTGCTGGACACGGCTTTGAAATATTTCAGGTATCTAGCCTCCCAAGGTGCGTGAGAGTATATTTTGCGAACAAAAAATCAGTAATATTTTTGTGTCACTTTATTTGTTTACATCTTGACAGTCTCTGTCACATTCATTTTGATGTTTTGCAATCTCAGATCAAAAACAACTTGCAATCCGAAATTGACGTTTAGAATAAAACGAAACGAAACAATATGAACGACATGCAGGAGTAAAAGAGTAAGAAAATAATGTGTCTCTTACTGTGCGTAGCAGGGTATTTCTGGATCCAATCCGTAAAATTGATAGTAAAAGTGAACAGTTTGGATCCAGAAGTACCTACATTAATTCCATACATTTTGGTGGGAAGAAGACGAACTGAAGGTGGCACGCGTTCTAGTTGTGATTAGTCTGAGCTTGCAATCTTTCACAATTATGATGACCATAACTCACAAAATTTATTCTGCCAATCTGTAGCACAGTTTTCTGGCACGGCCCCCGAGAGTCCGACATAACCCAGTCACTTCCCTTGGCGGCTGGGTATCCATAAGGGAATTCCCCTTCGAAAAAGGTCCATTAGCGAGTCGCTAATGCGACAATATCTGGGTAGTTATAAGTACAAATAGATACACAATTTACTTAATATACTTTAATATAGGCTTTATTATAAGTAGGTATTTTATACAGTTAACGTGTCACACAGTCATGTTGAAGTACTATACTAGTTTATATAGTTTAAATATATTTTCAATGACTAAATACTATACTAATATACAAGTAACACTAGGTCCAGTCGAAGGTATTTACGAAGTTGCATGATTCATTATCAGTTTCTGAAACAAAGTAATTTAAATGTTAACAATAAACATAATTATTTATACATATATAAATTTAATAATAGTAAATGACAATCGCTTTGTTATAAACTAGGCAACTACCTATTGTATTATTTATTTAAATATCATACCGAATGTCAAATATCGTTCGTTGTTTAAAGTTGCTTTTTTTGTAGGTAGATACCTACAATATTTTTATATATGCCTAATCCGTTTAAAACAAAACCTACAGTGATAGAACTATTCTGAAACTAGCTGTGCCCGCGACTCCGTCCGCGCGGAATAGTGTCTTCGGGTAGCAGTTTGAATAATTATGGCTAAATATTTTACGAAATTTACGAATATGATACATAACCAGCGTTTCACATTTTGCAAATACTTCTCCGTTTTTGGCACTAACATTATTTTTGTTAATTTTGATTTGAGCGTATATAGAGGATGGATGAAGGACAGCGGAAGGTACTCGTAGCATGAAAAGTACCTACTCGGAACCGGAGATTTTTATTGTTGATAAATTTGTGGCGTGAAGTGTATTATTTATTTATTTATTATTTTATAAATTTGTGTTTTTTTTTCCTAAAAATCAGACCACAAGCATGTGGAATAATGCATCTGTATTTAATGTACATTTCACAGTTTAATTTTAGATATTGCGTGCATTTTACCTATACTCAAGCAATTTTGAGATACATTTTTAAAACATGTATCTCCAGAACACTGAAAATCCTATCAACCAAAGAATGTTTCATTACGATACGTTCAGCCGTTTGGAAATTGTCGTTTTTGGGCGATCTTACGGGAACCAAATTGAATCCCGGGTTAAAAGTTAGCCTAAATCTTATTCCAGTGTATAAGGTATCTACGTACCAAATTTCATCAAAATCTGTCCAGCCGTTCTGACGTGATTCGCGGACAAACAGACAGATTATTTTTCAAAAAAATATGACGGTGTTTTGTAAAAAGAATCAATGAACAGTTTTAGATCCTGAACAGTTTTATTATAAGTACAAAATATATAGATAGCACCAATCCGAACGAAAATCATATAAATGAAATAATACTAGTTACTATACTCCTCCTAAACGGCTTGGCCGTATTTCCTGCCATTTTACATGCATGTACCTACTGATCAGTTTAAGAATAGGCTAACATCAAAATCATCATCGAATACAACGAAAGTGACTTGACCATTATCATCCACATGAGCTCCACTGCTGGACGAGGGTCTTCCCCAATGATATCCATTTGGGGGAGACCAAATGCCAATAATCTCCAAGCTTGGCAGAGCGCTGCTGCCCGTCCTCTGGAGAGTACCCTCGGTCGCCTCGCACAGACCGCCACAACGGGAAGGTGACCAGTTAATTTAGACAATGCTTAGGTACTTGTTACTGTTATGTTTATGTCGTGTTACCGTCGTATTCATAAAAAGTTAAAATGTTGGCTAAATATTTATCATATTATACATAATCTTAGACCAGTTTGTCCGTATTAAGCGTATATTTGACCAGCTTTTGAGACCTTCACTAATTAACTTTGTGAATACGGATGATGTTTAATTATTTTCTGGCATGTTTATTTAAGTGTCTAATGTGAATAAAATTAAATATATACCGTCGTATTCATGAAGTTGCACTGTTAGTAAAGGTCTCATAACCTGGTCATATGTACGCTAAATACGAACAAACCAATCTAAGTTGATATACGTCAAATACACACATCAAAAGTGTCTAGGGATCAAGTACATTTTAGAAGATTGCAATCAAGAATATATTTTACAAAAACTTAATTCATTCATAATTTATCCAAAATGTGGTGATAAGTCACTGCTAGAGGTATGGGGAATTAGGAATGAGACCAATCCTGAAGATTAGATTTGATAAATTCGATTTTTTTAGACCTAAATAGTTCTTGATCCTTAGACACTTTTAATGTGTGTAGTTAGTCCACGTTTTACCTGAAAATGAAAATGAAAAAGTATTTATTAGAGAACAATGTTACAATAATGTAAGGACACTGATACCGCTATAGGTTTCCCTGTGTCGCGGGATCAGGCTCTTCCATGACTTATGAATACTCTTAAACTACATAAATAAGTTGAGAATTTACTTACAACAAAAAAGTTGATTATATGTATGTATGTATATATATATATATATGTGTGTGTGTGTGTGTGAGTGTTTGTGTGTGTGTGTGTGTGTGTGTGCGCGCGTGCGTGTGTGTGTGTGTGTGTGTCTGTGCGTGTGTGGGTGTAGGTGTGTGAGTGTGTGTTTCTGTTGTGTAAGTAACTACGATATTGTTAAGTTCTCCGTGGATTCGTAATCGAATTTGCTAAGCCAGTTTAGTAAAGTTGCTTTTAGCTCATGTGCATTCATGCTTGGTGCCGACTTATTTATGCTGAGGATTTTATTATATAGTTTTGGGGTGACACAATTGAACTGTCGTAAGGCAAAGAGAGATCGAGCAGAAGGGATAGGAAATCTAAGAACACGCCTAGATGTTAATTCAATGCAAGGGACTTTTTTTTTTGTGGAAATAAACTAGTGACTGGTAAATAAATAGTTTACGGACTGAGAGGACGCCAGTTATTTTATAAAGTTCCGTGGTGGAAAAACGCCAGAGTAGCGCAAGCGCTACCTTGAGAACTGCTCGTTGAGCTCTCTCTAATGTTATTAGATGGGTTTTAGCAGCGCTGCCCCACGAACATATGCAGTAAGTTAGAAAGCATTGACACAGGGCTTTATATGTCATTATTAATAAGTGGTGATCACCGACTATTTTAAGTTGTTTAAATATATATATTATTTTAGGAATACGACGGATAGGGTGTAACATTAAGAACGGTCAGTATCGTAAATTCTGAAATTATAAGACATATAAAGATCTGTCCTTAGGGAACATGTCATAGATTATATTAGTAACAAAAAACATCTTCATTCATACATTTAAAACAATGGTTTGGTACGATTCATAGTTTCATACATTCCCATACTGACCGTTCTTCATCCACATGTAAATAAAGAAGTAGGAGTCACTGTGTAAAAAGACAGTATTATGATGACTAAGTTAGACAATGCCCGTTCGTAAACGTGACTACCTACATGACTAGTCACAAGTGTGTGTTGTAACATCGCAGCTGAAATATTAAGTCCCTGCTTAGTCTTTACTAAACACATTCGGAATGTTCTAGAAACACATGCACACAGAGTAAACAATGCTTTGTGATTAAAGAAATTGTTTTTATATACGATAAGTAGTGACCTGTTTACGCATTTAACTAATGACAACACCTGTTTATATAAACGGCGTATTGTGTTGAAGTCTTTGTTATATTATAATTATAATAATATGCAAATGTATGTATACACAGGTGAACCTACATATAAAGATACAGTTCTGCTGCAGTATGACACCAGCTTTTCTAGTTTTCTTAATTGGACATTTTTAAACTCCAAAAATGTCTTACCTAGGTGTCCAGGGTGACTTCTTTAAGTTATATTTTAGCACGTTTTTTATTATTTGGATAAGTTATTTTAACTCCAGACACTTTTGTAACATGTAAACAATAAAAGAAAAGTCACTTTCAATACCGACTGTTTGAAGTTAGTAATTACGTTGATATTTATCCCTCCTAAAAGAGCTAGCGCCACCTGTCACAACTAAGAGAAACTAATGCCCTAAAAATCCCCATTTGTGTGATCTTGTGTGTTATTGCTTGCATTGTGATGATATGCATTACAACAAGACAGGCTTTAAATTTAAAATAAATACAGTTCACGCCTTTTAATCCCAAAGTGGGGTAGGCAGAGGTACTTGGTTGCTTGCAAATGCCCACGGTTCACCAAGCGTTTTTAACCCAACGTGACAGGGGGTGAGCCCATCACCGTTAAAGGTTTCACACACCTTGTGGTGTGCGGGTTTCATCACGATGTTGTCCTTCACCGTACGAGCGTTGCGTTGCGTACATAGGCTCTGAAAAAGAGTCCCATTGGTACACGTCCAGTAGCCGGACTCGAACTCGCGACCTGTCGGTTACAAGTCAAGTATCCGACCAACTGGACCACAGACGCTCCTTGGAGCGATGCACGCAGTACTTACTATAATTACTATAACATTTTTCACGGCTGAAGAGTCCTGATACTTCAATGGGGGATTTTCAGCGCCCTTGTTTCTCTTAGTTATGAAAGAAGACTGACAATGACTGACGACAGGTAGTCAGTACCTATTGATTTTTTATTATTTGTCTACATGTTACAAACGATTCTGAACTTTGAAAAAAGATAAAAAAATGTACTAAAATATAACTGACAGAAGTCACACTGGATACCCACTAGCGACATCTAGATAACACATTTTTGGAGTATGAAAAATCCCTATTAATGATATTTCAGCAAGAACTTAGCAGTTTTTGTTTTTACCCAAATTTAACACAGACATATGAAAGAATTTTCATAGAGAAAAAGGTATTTTGTGTATAGGTAGTATTGTGCGAATGAAATCGTGGGGCGTTCACTATCTTAATATATAAAAATCCAGTGTCATGATGTTTGTTCCCAATGAATTCTTCACCAAGGCTACCGATATTCACAAAAGTTGGCATTTATTTGTAATTTTGTCCAATTTGAGAGATAGGATAGTTTATATTTCGTGACATCCACTGCTGGGCACAGGCCACCCTGGAGGTTATACTAATTTTATAATCATACTAGCTGACCTGGCAAACGTTGTTTTACCAATATAATTTATAGCCTAAATGTTAATTTAGTTTATAAGCTACAATACTGCCAAGTTTCATAAAAATCCTTCCAGTACTTTTTGCGTGAAAGAAGGACAATCATCATTTCTCATTTATAATATTAGTAGGATTAATAGTTAATAAGACAGGACAACGTCTGCCGTGTCCACCAGTTATCTACTATATAAAAATAAGTCGGGTTTTCCTCCCTGACGCTATAACTTCAGAACGCACGATCCGATTTCCACGGTTTTGCATTCGTTGGAAAGGTCTCAGGCTCCGTAAGGTTTATAGCAAAGAAAATTTAAAAAAATTCAACAGAAAAGCAAGCGGGAAAACGAAACGAAGCCATCTGGTGGCGAAACGGAGTGTGGCGGAGCCACATTGTAACATTGCGACATTTGTAAAGATCTACACTATCAGTATAAATTATCTTGTATGTCTGTATTATGTCTCATTAAGATCGTAATAAGGTCCCTCACACGGAGTTCGGCGTGTTTGCTAGTTTGATATACCTTAAGCGGCGTGAGCGAGTGCGTGATATTGAGTCCGAGTGTCCTGAGCATGAGTAGAGGCGAGGAGGGCGCGTCGGGCGCCGTGTACAGTCTCTGCAGTGCGTGTGTGGCGAGCTGCGTGCTCACCACGTGGCGCTGCCGGACGCTCTCGTAGCGGAGCAGGTGGTGAGACGACGCTGGGGGACAGTTGTCAGTGTTTAACCCTTAATCAGACAAGGTTTGGTGTTTTTCTGAAGGATTTTGGACTATTGACGTTTGTTATTCTAATTACCAACTCCATCACATAAACCCGGGGGATGTTTATCATAAAATCTATATTTTTTGCTTAGAAATTACTGTTATATAGGCATGTGTCCTGTAGTGTTGCATACCTTATGTGATTATTCTATGATAACTTCTCTGAAAAAAATGGATAATTCCAGTGAAGACAATAGGGTTCAAAGTATGTGTTGGTCAAGTGGGAATTATACTAACCTTTGTTTGATTAAGGGTTAATATCTGTGCATCGGCTGGATTTCGCAGACGTTCATCAGGTCTTTAATTGTTGGTCAAAATTTGTCGGATATTTAATTTGTAATTTCCTACGTTCGACAGATGCTTGATTTGTCAAAACATTTTGCAATGGGGAATTTTCAGGGCCCCTGTTTCTCTTAGTTATGACAGATGGCGCTAGTTGTATTAGGGGGACAAATGTCAACGAAATTACTAGCTTTAAGTAGTCCGTATTGAAGGCGGCAGTAATTTTTTTTTATTGTTTGTCCACATGTTACAAAAGTGTCTGAAGTCTAAATTACTCACCCAAATAATAAAAAAACGCACTAAAATATAACTGACAGAAGTCTACTAGTCCCTACATCTAGATAAGAAACTTTTGGAGTTTGAAAATTCCCCAATAAGTAAGATAATATGTGCCACAGTCTATTCAACTATTTTTCCGGACTAGTTGATCCATCAATGGCCGTTGTTAATTAATTTTTCTTGTCTGTCATTCAACCCACCCGTACCGAGACGTTCTTGTCAAGTCAAACATCTGTATGTAGGTCTTAAAAAACATCGACCATACAGACTCGAACAACTGTCTCCCTAGTACAGCACTCCAAGAAAGAAGTGACAAAACACATTATATCGCGCTGCTATTTGTTGGAACAATATGAGTAGCACGAAGCGTAACATAACAGCCAATCAGAGTGCGTATTTACTCTCAGTCTTTCTTGACGCACGTGGTAGGCCTGCTGATTGTGTATTTGAATGAGAAGGTAAAATTTAATTTCGTTGCGGGGCATTGACATCTAGTGCAATGGGCTCACAGAAATAGTAGATTTCGGCTTGAAATGGTAATTCCAGGTCGCAGATGGAAAGAAAAAACATCGTGTGCAAAATGACTCCCCGAGTATTGTCGTCATAGTAACTGTCCAACATGAAGAGTCCAACAACGTTTCTGCTTGGGGTCCTTTTACACGTAAATTAATCTGATTCGACGTTAAAATAATAGTCAGCACGTTACTCACAGACATCCAAACCGCCGTAGACTGCGTTACCCAGCTGAGTGGTGAGCTCGGCCACATCTCCGAACCCGAGGTTGACCCCCTGACCGGCCAGGGGATGGATACGGTGAGCGGCGTCACTGTAATATGTGCGAGGCAATTAATGATAGTCGATGTATTAAGCTTTGACTGCCAAAGACACATTTTATTTTCGTGATATAATCAATTCCGGTCATTGTCAAGTGTCTGATATACAAGATCATATTGTTGGCGGTAAAAACTTTGTTTTATCCATAATGAACATACGTTTGATCATCATTCTAAGTGAGCGATGTGGTCTACGATGGAGCAGACGAGAAGAAAACGGGTGTAAGGACTTTGAAGATAAAATAATCGACCTCAACCAGTACTAGTTTAAAGTTCCCCTCGGTTTTTCTGTTCTGATATCAGACCCTGATTTCCTTACCATACCATCTTTGAAACATATTCTTTAAAAAAAAAACAACATTAAAATCGGTTCAGAAACGACGAAATTGTCCGCGAACAAACGTAACAAAACATATACGGTCGAATTGAGAAAACCTACAACTAAGAAATCAGAAGATTGATCCGAAAAACCGAAAATAAATCATAGTTGTAGTGCATAATGTTCCCACCCACAAATCTGGCTTCATGTCAAATTCCTTTGCCGTGACTGCTGTCCGTCTCTGGAACTCCCTTCCCACTGATGTCAGAAAAGCCCCCTCGCGACCTTCTTTCAAAAACCTCCTAAAGATGCACTATCTAGCTTCCTATAATAATTAACTTCTTATGTGTCATTGATATATATATATCATGTATATGCAGTTTATGTAGTATGTACTCTTTTATATTTGTACACATATGTATTTATGTAGTTTATTAAGTAATATAAATGTCTTAGTATATATTTATATATAAGTATATGTATATATATATATATTATATCTATGTAGTATTCGAAACTATATTTTTTTAAAAATTCTTATGTATTTGTATTTCTTATGTGTTGTAACTATAGTTACCTAGAAATCTATGTAGGTATCTATACCATGTTATTATGTACCAAGTTATTAAACTCTTATTAATACTGACCCGCAATTACCTACTCTTTCCCATGCTGTGGGGTCGACTGGTAGATAATACATTAGTATTAAGTCCGCCTTTTGTACATTTATTGCAATAAAGTGTTAAATAAATAAATAAATAAATAGTGGCGTACAATTGACAACTTTGCATTTCGAATGATAAATAATATTTTTATTGAAAATTGAAGAAAATATAAAATTATTTGCCCCGTATTTTTTTATTCAACATAAAAATAATGTTTTCATTCATGATTTTCACTTTTAATATTGATTTTTTTCGAAAGAGCGTAAGCGCCATTTGACGTCACTATTATGGATACACAGATCAAACATAGATAGAAAAGAAAACTATAGCTGTCAATGTCAATTTTCAAGTTGTAGTCTGTGCAGATCGCTGTTTTGTTTACTTTTGCTGTTAGAAAGGTGTGTTTATTTATTTGCTAGCCACGTCGAGTCAGAGTAATATTACTCCTAACATTGCTCTTTCTCTCGTTCGGGTTGATGCATTTTTTATCGATAGTAGTGAAATAGCGTGATTTTTGGTTTATTCCAAGAATAGGTGGGATGAAAAAAAAAATAACCTATTTTTGTTTGTTTTGAAACTGACGATTCTGCTGTCACTAATATTGTCAATTTTATTGATGTGTAAAAAAATATGGATAGGCTTGAATTCCACCTATTTTGCACAAAGTAATGACGTCATCACACATATTTCACATTTTACGTAATATCTCCGAAATTACGCATCTAAAAAATATAATATTTTTTGTACAGTATCCTGACACGAAAATACAGAAACGGTTTTTTTATTTATACTGCTTATTAGGTATGCAAAGTTGTCAATTGGAGAGGCCTATGTTCAGTAATGAATTGTCCTTGTTTAAAGTCGATTAAAAAGAAAATTACCCAATAAGTGCAACACCATTCCCGACGTATCGAGTGCTGTGCCCGTATCCCAGCGGGAAGGCGGCGCGCGAGCCGGTGGCCAGCGCCCGGGCCGAGGGGGGCAGAGCTCTCTCACTTCCACTTGATAGACCACAGCTTTTCAGAGCTCCTTGCAGCCATTTGCTCGCTGCCTCCACTGCATTGTTGCGGGGGTATTGCTTCCACTGGATATAATGACATTTTGTAAAGTGTTTTATTTTTTGCATATAGGCAAAATTTTGTCCACCGACTGTGTTAAAGTGAGAAGGTCTACGATGGAGCATGCACTTCTATCTCGTATTTAGTAAAGCACCAGAAAAGGATGGAAATAAAAAATAACAGACTATACTAGACTTGTACTTGCGAACTTGACCCCTATCTAATAGTTGTTTTAAAAAGCTTTACACAAAATGTCAAACAAGTTTAGTGTTGAAGAACCATTTTAATGATTTCATGTTTTACGCTTAAAATACAAGCAGAATTTTCAATGTGAATTCAAGGTTATATTGGTACGTGTGCTAATCGCGCTATCAGTGCTTGTTCTTCTAAAATTGTTCTTTGCAATTTACCAATGTTGTAACGGAGTATAACCATTATACTTCTACTAGACTAACCAGAGCATCATTGAGTGCGTCGACGAACTGTTCCTCGGACATATTGAGCAATTCTTTAGCGTGTTCCAGAGAGGTACTCCACACGAGCGAGCTCCGGGAACTGTCCAGCGGCAGAATAGCTACAGGTCCGGTTGGGAGGAAGCGTTGCCACGCCGTCGTGTTCTCACACTCCTGGAATAGTGTAACTAAAATTTAAAAAAAGTATACTTCACGCCTTTTCATAGCAAAAACGGAGTAGGCAGAGGCACTTGCTAAGCAAATGCTTACGGTTCACCGGTTACATATCCCAGCGTGATAGGGAGTAATCCAATCACAGTACATACCTTGCGATATGCAGGTTTCATCACGATATTTTCCTTCACCGTGAGCGTTGCGTTGCCTACATAGGCTTTGAAAAAGTGTAACTAATCCTGGAATAGGGCTTAATAGGGCTTACATTTTTTTATTTAGATCTTAAATAAGGAAGTAAACGCAAATCTGAATACAGGTGACCCTAATTGCGCCTGGCCCATATGAACCAATCAAAGTGATGCATTCAAGTTATTTTGAGAAACTGAACTTGCTGCCACTGTATGTTTAAACTAAAAGGTCGTTATGCCACACCTCAGCCAAGTAAAGCGTAGCGACGATGCCCATTTGGTCATAGCTGCCGCTCAGGTATTGCACGCCCATCGCCTTCCGCACAGCAGAGTTCGCGCCATCAGCACCTATCTGAAGAGTAAACCACATGTTTTTAATTATCTGCAGAATGCATGTATACAAGGTTCAACGGAAATAGCTTTTAAGTGTACTTTCTTTAGAATCCATTGCTCTGGGGCACTGAAACCTGTTGAAAAGAATATTCACCACTCACCCTATGGGACCTAACCATAATATAGTCTTTATTCTTGAAGAGCATGCTAGGAGGCACGTGAAATTAAAAAAAAGTACTATAATTGGGTTTAATATGATTGGGCTTGTTTTAACCAATAGCAACCCTGTTTTGTTATGTCTTTCTTGGAGGCCTATGCTCGGGGAGCTGTTGTTGTGGGTATATTGTGGGAAGGATAGTTTGAACACACCTCAAATGGGATGGTTAAAAAGTCGGAAATTGACCCAAAATGAGGTCGGAGGACTAACCAAGGCAGGCAGTATCTATTTTACGATGGTAAGACTAAGTAAAATAAACCATTACGGAGAGCCGTTTTTATCATAAAGACTAGCTGTCCCCGGCAAACATTTGTTTTGCCATAGGAAGTCGCCTTTGTAACCCGTGTATTGGATGAAATACACGTTTTAAACCTTCCCTGGACTTCCGCGAATAATTCAAGACCAAAATAAGCCAAATCCGTCCAGTCGTTCTCTAGTTTTAGCCGGACTAACGAACAGCAATTCATTTTTATATATAAGAAGACAAGATGAATTAGTCTAATTAGTATACCCTTTAAAAATAATACAAAAAATATTTCGGATTTTACGTTTATCCAAATCAGATAAAAAATATTATATTTTGCACTTTGACAAACATTTTTGAAAATATTAATGTACCACATTTGCCTGATCTACAGAGTGGTTTTGAAATGAAACTGACAGCTTCTTATCATATGGTGTATCGTTAAGTTAAAAAGCTACTTTCAAAGGCTTGGCTCTTGACGTCATAAATCGTAAGACAGTTAGTGAGTGCTGATAGATAACCACTGACGCTGTTCTAACTAAACGGAGAAAATACTGACTAATCCAGTGGCAATTGCATGAATGAGTTACAACTATGAATACTACACTCTAATACTCGTAGGTAAATTTTGGAAAACAAATCTGTAATATGTGAACTAAGTACCTAATGAAGTTCCCAAATAGTATACTTACTTAATAATTCTAGGCAAATGGACAAAACAGATGAATCAGTCTATAGCGAAACGTGTGAAAGAAATATCATAGAATTAGCTGACGCGGCAAACTTCCAATATAGAAGAATTGCTCTATCTACTAAAGAAAACCGCATGAAAATCCGTTGCTGCTGCAGTTATAAAGTTCAAAGCATACATAGAAGGACTTTGTTATATACTACGTATTGACTCTAGAATGTACACAAAAATAGTTTCTTTTCGCCGATCAACTGATCCTTACGTGTAATTGTACAAAACAACTTATTCAAAAGCGACGCGTATAGTATATTAAACTACATTTTAAAGCAACACTTCCACCGAGCTTGGCACAAAAATAATCTCAATAGCATTCACAAAGGTGGTTTTCATCAATAATGTTTATTTGTTCAGTCTTTCAGTTTGTTTGAGCTACGTCAGCTGGGCATCTGGACCAGTGGTCTGAGATCTGTGTTAAGCGATGCAGCTCTATTTATTAAAGACTCGTTGACCCAGCAAATTTTGTACGTAATTACCCCGGGAGCACGACCGGTATGGACTAGTGGTCAGGGCATTCTGCCTCGAGGACGACGACGGTCGCGGGATCGATTTCAGCGACGACATCATTTTGTCTTTACGAAATATATGTAGGTACCTACCTATCTACTCACCCACAAAACACATGACATGTCACATGTCGTGAGTACAACAAAAAAAGGATCGGTCGGGTAGGCAAAATATTAAGGTAAGCAGTGTCTTTTTACCTGTATGGTGTGCACACCACTGCTATTTATGTAAGCATGTCAATCTCTGACATCCATAGAAGGGGTATCCAGGTTTGGGGTTAGGTCACTGTGTCTGATAACCTAGGAACCTATTCATCAAAAATGTCGTCATTTGAAAATAATATCGTCAACATTTAATATTTTTTGTAAGTTATTTTTTGCGGAATTTGAAATAAATGTGAATGGGCCGACATTTTAATAGTAGTTATGATTCATAATGTTTACCTTAGGCTTACCCTAAATGTGCGTAAGCGACATTAGACGTCATTCCCTTGAACAAAAGAATGAATTCCCTAAAGTGGGCAAAAGACTATGACAGTTACTGCTTGTCATGTGAAAGTAACATTTTCTTTGGTGTTCTTTGGTGTTAACTCTTAAGATTAGGAGTTTTAATTTTTGTTATTACAATGAACAAGCATTTGACCATGTTTGTACCATTTTTCATCTATTTAATCATAAACCTTATGATATACTTACCTAAGATAATGTAAAAATGAGGAAAGTAAACAAAATTAGAGACGGATTGTGCCAGGACGGGTTTTAATGGGACAAAATGGGAGTACACCTACGTCATCAAGTCACGGATAAATAGGTTCCTAATAAGCAAGCACATCATATAACCTAAATATAATCATAACACTAGTTTTAGTTAGTGAAACATACAATTACCAAGCATAGATAGTAGTGGCCACTGGGTGTATAGCTAAGATATTATTTGTCAGAATAAACTGGACTGCAAGAACGAAAAGCACCATACTATCTTAGCTCAGTAAAAAAATGTTTCGTTTGACATGTCGTTTCAGTAAGAAGACTAGGCATGGTTGTTTCCTTTACCAAATTGTGTGTGCTAGCTGCTAGTGATGCAGCGGTGTGCGGGCAAATCGCTAGTGTAATCCTAGCTAAAGTGTGTCGTTTGTGTAATTTTGTAAGGAAAATATTAGTTTCCCTAGCTAACAATACTTCATCTGGAAAAATATAAATTGCGTATCTTAAATAAAGGGCGTAATTTCGGTAGACTTGAAATTTGAGCGTATTGTTTTGAAAGAAGCATGAATATATTTTTTTTCATACATTCACTCTCATAAGTAATTAAAAATTTTTAAGTCATGAGAAGAATTTTAGATAGTATGGACTTCAAAATTAATTATTATGTGTAAATAAAGGAGGGACTCTAGGTTTCACTCAGTAAACTAAACAATACTTTATTGAACTAAATAATAATATTTTTACCAAAACGCGTTTTGCATAAGTACGTACCTACTAAAGAAAACTAAAAAAAAATCCTATTTTAGAAAAATATCCACAATATCGACCAATAAGGGATGAAGGGATGAACAGCTTTAAGACAACTCTTAAAGAATTCAAGATATTCAGTATTGTGTGAAGATACACATATATTTTTAGTTAAATGTTGATTTTACGAAACATTTCCATCTAGTAAACTCTAACTACAGAGTACAGGTAGTTTTTACTACGCCGGTGTCAGAGTACGCTTATAAACGATATTCGGCATAACCGTAGGTATGTACATTTAAAATTTTATAAATAGTAACTCCTTAGAAGTTGCAAATAAAGAAATCATCGCACATGCGTCAGTTCTGAGAAAATTCTTACGCGTACATTTGTCCTGCATCCGGCCACGCGCTCAAAGTGGAACAAACTAATATAATAAGTTATATAGATAACAAGAACAAAAGTAACACTTTTAATGAATAAAATGGAAAAGGAAGAATCTACTGTAAACAATTGAAGATGCTGATACAACAATGTGACACGAATTCGGATAGACAATCGGTAAGTAGAAAACATGATAGAACCTGGTAATTTTCTTGTAAAGGGGAATTTTATACACCTGAATGGTATGGTAAAAACTTACTAAACATCTTGAAAAAAAGGAGTTTTGTCAATTCGACCATAAATCTTTAACTTTGTTAAAGCCAGGATGCAAACAGTCAATTCCAAAGTGTCTGCTTGTCTTTGATTAGGAATTTTCACTTTTATTGTAGTTTTTATTTTTGTTCAAAATTGATAATTTTATGAAAGAAAATTACATTCACACTATAAATATCTACTCGTTACCTTAGAATAGAGACGGTGGAATTAAAAAATAGTACCCCGAGTTTTTATTGCATATAGGTATCGATATTACAATCATACAGCAATCAAACATCAAACCTCTCAAAAAGGTGTTGGTCCAGCTCAAAAAAGTTTAATTGTCTCATTTGAATACCTTGATATGGACTAATGGCACAATATTGCCTGCAAGATTACTAATTCCCTTTATTTTTTGTGGGTATAGGAAAATAATGTGGGAGTGTGGTCCATTTTCATGAGAAATGTTATCAGTGATCATTTAAAAAGAAGATTTTTCTGTAAGTAGGTAATCGTTAGGGCAAGAAGGAGATGCTATTGGCTGAGTGTTCACAAATCAATCTGACAACACCTGCCATTAAAACAAATACATACTTACATGATTTTAATGTTATTAGGCATCACTATTGTACGTGCACTCTATATTCCATTATTTATTTATTTATATACACGTACGCAAGGCGTTAAAAGGATAAAATAAAAGCGGAACTTTGTACCCCGGGGGAAATATATTAGAAACCAAGATAAACGCTAGGCAAAAGAAAACAGCGCTGTTGCGGCAAAGGGGAAAACATCGGGAGGACACCTGCACACGAAAAGGTGTGGTAGCAATGAAGCGGCGAAAGAGTATCAACTATTGTATTGGGTCACTTAAGGTGTACCTATTATAGGTAATCGCTAAAGGCTACACGTGACTCATGATTGTTTGATGTAACGAGAAATTAAAAAAATTACATTCTATATTCTATCATTTGAAAATGGATCATCAATTTTGCTATAGGCAAGTTTTTATGGATTAATCCGTCAGAACAATAATAAATTGTGTCTATTTTAGTGTCCGCCAGTGTGTTACTGACATATTATTATACTGCGTGTAAAAGGACCCCGAGCAATGGTTTTAGAAACGTTGTTGGTAAAGTTGTCGCCATGTTCACGAGTCGCCATAGTTTCTAAGACCATTGCTCGGGGTCCTTTTGCACCCTGTATACAACAAAAGCTCTTTCTTTGGAAGCTATCAAAGTTCCAGCGAAGACTGGTACAATTAACTAGGTACAATTATTATCTATGTGTAATGATAATCTGGATGGAGTAGGAAAATTGTTGCAAAATCTTCCTGATTAGATCAAGTGACGCACAATGTTGGGAGTCCTACCTTTACGTGATCATTATAGTGAACAGTATTCAGAAAACGATCAACAACAAGTCCACAATGTAACAACGCAAGCGTACATCACACGTTTAGTAAACCGGCTAACGTCTAAACATACACTAAAATAGACATTAAACAAGAACCGAGCAGACGAACGGATTAATCATTGTGGTTTATAGACGAATTTTATACTCTCACTGAGAAGGTGGTCTATAAAAAATGTCTTATATTTTGAATTATGTTTTTAAGAGTGGAGTTTTATGTTATTTTTAATGCTAATCACACTCGCTCAGGAAATCTTTTCTGTTTTAGTATAGTAACTACTAACATACCTACACATATGTAGGTACGGTGTTAATAAGGAGTTTTCGAAAAAAAACAATCTGCCAAAGAGAGTGGGTAATAAAAGAGTTGCAACTATTTTATTCTATAATCGTTCGTCTTCAGACTAGCTCTCCATGTCTTTTTTTTGTAAAGAAAAGTTGTCATTACTGGTTTTATATCTTGGTTACTTAGCAATATTTTACTAGAAACCTGTGGAAAAACGCAAAAAAACATTGCCTGAAATACTGGACATAAAATTTAAGCAGATGTTCGGTACTGTTTGGAAATAAGTTGTTCAGGATTTGGTACAAGCCTATATACCTTGTAAATATAAGCTAAAATGATGACGCAAAATACTTACCCTAAAAAACTCTGTTCTTTTTTTATATTTATGTATTTCAAATAGAGGTATTAACAGTTCCAACAGTGTTGAAACGCAAATGCACGTAGTAAAACGTCCCTAAAATTTTAATATTCAACTAAGTAGGTAGGTTCATAAATCACAACAACATTGTAACAAATAATGTCTGAGTGTGCGCGTACTATGTATGTATATTTCATGGGAATTGGTTCCGCGAGTCGTGCCGGTAATCACACTGGGTTAATATTAGATTTGATTGCATTCCTATTCCAGATTGTGAGCTCTAAAAGTTATTTACTATTTCCCTAGAGCTTTACGCTGGGCGAAAATTCTTCGAATATATTTCTGTAAGCGCATAATTAGAGAAATACCTCAATTAAACATAAGAAATAACATTGTAGTCTAATGAAAGCCACGTGCTCTGGAAACTTCTAACTGCCAAATAATGTTAGTTTTTGTTTAAAGGGTGAGAGTTCTGTCACAAAAAAGAAAAATAAGTATTTTGTACCGACTTGTTCACCTAATTCATAATGTAGGTATGAGACCTACTTATGAGAAAATCAAGTGTCAACACCACGTATAGTAACTATCGTTGGAAGTTATCTGAAAATTCTTTAAAAATTGTAGAAAGGAACGTACTGATGAAAGTCGATTTCTAATGAAGTTTATGTATTCAAAGCAGATTGCAACAAAGTTGAAAAATAATGTATTTTCTTTTGCACGTTTAAAACTTTCCGAAACAGCAAAAGAAGATCTACTAAATCCCCGTAAGACAAACCCTGGAGATTAGGAAATTGCTTTCCTTTGTTCTCCATAATACAGTATTCTGCGAAGTATCATCAAAGGAATCTCAACGGCAAAACTCTTAGATTATAAACAAAATATCCATACAATATAATATTTGGTGGCAAAACGCAAAGTGCGAATACTTCAGTCAGTTGATCACGGGTGCCGCGTCGTCGTCGCGTCTTCTTCCCGCCATGAAAAATAAAAAGAAACTATCTAAAAATAAAAAGGTCTCTATTATAAATCTATAGTGTCATCCTGCTTCATAGTACGTATGTCATTTAGAAACAAATCAGCCGGTGTCATTTTGGACTTCCGATTATTTTGTGAAGATTATTAATCGACGCCATATTGTTTAAATAAAGGCGGAAATCTTTTCGAGAAAGAATTTAAAGTGACATAAACTGTGACAATTCTCAATGCCCACGCGCCTATGTTTATAATTTGTAGATCCACGTTTGTCACGTTTTTTATCACTTTATGAGTTTTAATATTTAATCATAGATGTGTTAACTGAAATATAAAGTAGATTTTGTCTTGATGTGACAAATTATTTTTATTTTAACTGCCAACTCTATAACACATTGTCTGCTAATCAAGGAAGGTCACTTATCGTTTCCATCCTGTATATCAGACAGTCAAAGGGTTGAATAATCACTATTTTATCATTGATCTCTAAATGTACGTAGGTACGTAACTTTACTGTACGGTACGTTATCGCAAAATTCACCATGTGTTTTTGTTTTGTTCATATCGCAATACGGTCAACATAAGACATCTAATTCAAGTGCAATAGGATTTAAAATCAAGTGACAGATATTTCCGGTGACAGGTGTACCGCGAGGGTAGCGCGCGATGGTACGTAGACATGGGAGAGCTGGCGGAGGACCTAGCTGATGATGACGCTGAAGCTGGCTACATCTCCAGCGACGAGTCGGGTTGCGCTGTCGACCTCGCTGAGAGACTCCGCGTCAAACCCTCGCGAGATATATGGGAATTGGGTAAGGTGAAGAGGATGAGACTGTATATTGGTTTAGCCAAAAACCCCAAGTGGCAGATAGTGGTTGCTGCTCGATTTCAACCTTATTTGGTAGTTTACTTACCATCAATACCCTGATTTTTATCTATACAAGTTACAATTGTCAGGATAGAAGGTCTAGGAGATTGTAATTTCAAAACTTCTGTCTTCCCTCTTAGGACTAGATTTATATAGGTATGGCATTTTATTCTTAGTTTATGTATAACACGGGTCGTGACAAGGAAACTGTACTAAAATTACATGTTCTAGTTGGAAAACCTGCTCGATAGTAATGATTTGTGACGACGCTGTAATTCAGAATGATATTTACGATTTTGCTGTTAGTATTGCGAGAAGTATACAGAAATATGGATCTTGATACAATAAATTTGTTGAACATGTTGCAAACTTCAGATATTATTGCATCTGAATTATCATTAGATGACATCCAACGCGCTCTACGCCACCTGCCGTACACAGTTGAGCTGCAGCCCCTTGTCGAGGCTGGTATGTACGAGGAGTTACTTCGATTGGTGTCAGAATCCACAGAAGACACGAAGAAAGCCACGGCCGCACTGTGGGCCAGCTGGCTCGGCCGCAACTCTCTGCTACTAAAGCTGCTGCGCCTGGGCGTTGATCCTAACGTCGCCGATGAGAATGGCAGGTATAAACTATTTATGGGAGGGTAGAGTTTCGAGCCCGAGACAGGTACAATTGGTGGTGGCAACATAGTTTTTAGTATATTTTTGGTGTAATTCTTCGGATCTGTATCCGAAGACTGGGGGCCTGTATAGACTTGAGTTTAATCGTGGAACATTTTTAACTTTTTGAGTGTTAATGCAGTGCGACAAAAGTCTGAAGGTACCACAGACACAGGGAACGCGATTTTAACATCATTCTATCCAGAATTGAACACGTGTATGAAGGATGTTACTTGTTGAACACGTGTATATTGTGTTAAACTGTTGAGATAGTGTTAGCGAATCTGAAAGGCTCATCAGGCTCAGAAAGGTGAGATATAGTCTCACGAATTTTATAGCCGCCGTTGCATCACCGAGATAACGACAACAACTTGATCAATTGCTACAGGACGTGCCTCCACTTATGCTGCTTGGTAGGCAGTGAAGAGTGTGTGAAACTGCTCCTGGAGTACAAGGCTGATCCTGATCGCTGGACCTTCTACACGGACAATAACGCAACACCTCTCCACTGCGCCGCCAGTGCTAAGAGCTTACCGTGTGTCAAGGTGACTTGTTTATATTTCAGGATTTCAGAAAGATATTGTGGTAACCTAAAATATTGGTTCTTGCTAAATAATTGCTCATGTTTGGTGTACTAGGAGTCTCATCGTAATTATAGTATTTCACTATAGGCTGATAGCTGATGAGTCACTCCACCTGCATTCGGAAGGTTGAGGGTCCGCAATTTCTTTTCCGTCTTATTTCTTCTTCCTATTCCTCAGGCCGGATTAAATGATAAATGTATACACTACATCGGTCTATTCCAGATCCTTCTAGAAAATGGTGCAGACGTGAACGCGGGTCTGAGCAGTGACCGGTCACCACTACACTACGCCGTGTTGAGCGATTCCGCAGACGTGGTGCGGGCGCTCCTAGAGGCTGGGGCGCTACCAGACACTCCGCAGGTGCACTATGTTTACATTACTCATAAAACGTAAACAACGGATTTAGGAAGCATATTCGGGTTAATCTTTGTGCATTGTGTGTTTACAGTACTTAATAGAATTATAACCCGAAAAACAGGACAGTAAGGGACCGATCCCATATGTATAGGGTTACAAACAAAATAGTTATCAGACTTAAGCGGTAAGAAAGTGCAAACTATGCTTACATGGATTCGTCCAAATCCAGAATAGTTTACGAAATACATTGTGTTTTGTTGAAAGGGTTTTCTGTTAGCCTCACAGGCGAACTTTTATATTACAATGGCTATCCCTCTGAACAGAGAGCTGAAGAAAATGACGTCTTTGTTTCTAATTACATCCACATTACTAAATCGCTAAACGTGACGACAGTTGTCCTTATTCCCCGTTCGCCATACCCAGGTGTTCACAGAAACGCCGCTCCATGTGGCAGCGTCTTTGGGTTCTGCAACGTGTACCAAGTTATTGCTGGACGCGGGTGCCGACGTCCGCGCCGCATTCGGCCCGGGGAGAGCCACGGCCCTGCACTTGGCTGCTGAGGATGGACATGGGGAATGCGCCAAGCTTCTTCTTGACCATGGAGCCAACATCGATTGGCAGAATTCTAAAGGACAGACTGCTCTGCATTTAGGTATCTATGTGTAATGTACTATATGTTATCATCATCATCATCATCATCAGCCCATACTTGTCCACATATGTTATACATAACGTTATACCTGTATTTCTGAAGCACACAGTGTTATGTCCCGGGCGTTTTTCCCTTGCCTTTTTCATGGTTATTGAACTTTTCATATGTTTTCACGGTCATGCCAGACGCAACATTTATTCAGATAGTCATATTTCATCTTTATTCATGATGGACTGATACTCTGACCACTTATAATCTTACATGCTGCTCCACATCTAAGTGTTCTCACACACACGACGGAAAGAGAAAACAGACTACACGTTACCTCGCGCTTCTGAAAGCTCACAACTCCTTATCTTAATATCATTCTGGTACAGCGGCACTAGCGCAAGCCGTAGAAGTGGTGGAGCTGCTCGTGTCGCGGCGCGCCAACATCAGGTGCACGGACCGCGACGGGCGCACGGCGCTGCACGGCGCCATCGTGCGCGGGGCGCGCGCCTGCGACGTGGCCCGCCTGCTTCTGTCGGCCGGCGCGGACCCCAACGCTCAGGACAACTTCGGATACACGCCGCTCCATATCGCAGCACTTAACGAGTTCTCCGCGTGTGTTTTATTGCTCTTGGGTGAGTAATCGTCGCTTAAAAAGCTACTCGCGATTATGTGCGTTACAGAAGAAGAATTGGCAGAGGCAATTTAGTAAATGACCACAATCCACAAGTATAATACTTATAAAAAGCAGATTCGTGCAACATCTTAAGCATTTAACACAAATAGTTTGAACTGTATGCTGATTCGATGTCTGTGTTTCTTCTTTTATTTAGATTCATTCACTTGTAGAAGGCCTAAAACCGAGTTCGTTTATTTTTTAGAGATTATTTTATTAATTTCTTCTTTCCAGATTACGACGGCGACGTAACATTGCGCACGAACGGCGGCGTGTCTGTCTTATCGTTCATAGTGCGGCGCGTGCCCGACGTGGTGCCGCGCTACGTCAGCAAGTTCAACGACGCCGTGCACGTCAGCGAGCACGAGCTGGGTGACGTCGACTGCGAGTTCACCGTGGACTTCAGGCCGCTAGTGCCTTGCTTGGCTCGGGGAGAGGCAGAACTACTTATGGCATTTATTGAGGTTTCTGCGACTTGAGCCTTCCAACTCCGCGTGCTTTCAAGATTTCATTTGTGGTTTTTGTATCTTTACTGAACGTTGAATGCCAATTTTTTGGCTGTACCTATAGTTCATGCTCCGAGAACTCTAATAATGATTCAAAGAAGCTTTGTGCAATATTCCAAGTGTCTGATAATTGGCAATTTGCTGATAAGTTTATCACTTATATGTATTTGCTAATACAATTTCAGGTGGGACGTAAGGACATATTGAAGCATCCAGTGGCTGAGACGTTCCTTTTCCTAAAGTGGCGACGGATAAGGAAGTTCTTTGTTATGAGTTTTATATACCACGCCCTGTTCATCACTCTGTACAGCCTTTATATTCTCCGTAAGTAATTTAACTACTTATTTACCACATTTTGTAACCACTAAACGTAAAATGTACGTATCTACTATTTTTTTATTACGCAAAACAATTATCAATAATAATTTCTTTTTATATTCCAGATGTCTTCTTGTGTAAAGAAGCTGTATGCACGATTCCCTCGTATTTGGTGCCAATACAGTATCTCATAATATTGCTTAACGTATGCTACCTATCAAAAGAGTTATTCCAAGCTATTCTGGATTGGTCCTCGTATATTCGCCAATGGGAAAATTGGTTGCAATGGTTAATAATATTCGGCGTATTCCTGTGTACTGTAAGTAGTTACAAACTTTCTTTAAAACGACTTTTTTTATAGATCCAGATTAATCCAATCACCTACTTCAACATTTCTATCAAACAATCAATCGTCTTGTCCAAATGTTTTGTTTTTTGTTCTAGATCCCCAATCGTATAGAAAACGACTTAAAATCAAACACGACGCTCTGGCAGCACGACGCCGCAGCCATCACTATATTCCTCTGCTGGCTCGAGCTGATGATGATCATCGGCAGATTCCCGACATTTGGACTTTACGTTCAGATGTTTACTACGGGTAATATTCTATTAATAGTTCAGTGTATGTTTCATGATTCGATCGATCAAGATAGTTTGTTAATTATGTAAATAATTTTGGCAAAATGAAGCCATCGATGTATAATTTTTGGTTGGATTTGCTTGTAACTTTTGTGGATTAAGGAAATCGCCACATTTGCTCAACAACTTCCCATGGAATTTAACACTCACGACCGTTTCAGAACATATGCTACCATCAAAATGCTTTGGTAATACAGTACGCATCACAAAATTCTCAAACAATCTATATTTTGTGATAATCTTCCACAGTGACGGTGAACTTCTCCAGATTCCTGATAGCGTACAGTTGCCTCCTCATTGCGTTCGGTTTGGCCTTCAGCGTGCTGTTCAGCAACTACGCCCCCTTCCACCTGCCAGCGAGCCTCATCAAGACCGTCATGATGATGTCCGGCGAGCTCGAGTATGAGGATATATTCTACAACGAGGCCAGCGACATACAGTACCCGGTGACGGCTCATGCAATGTTCCTCGTGTTTGTGGTGCTGGTCACTGTTATACTGACGAACCTGCTAGTCGGCTTGGCTGTCAGCGATATTCAGGTAGGCTAAGTTTCCTTCTGTTACATTAGGTTGGCTAATTCCGGATATCTACCCTAGAAATTCAACCCCAGGGTGGATAGTGGGAAAACACGCGTCCAAGAATCCACTTCGTCATATAAATTAAATTGTCTATTGTAGGGCAAGGTGGATAATTGAGCGCGCATTTTCCGAATATCTACACTGGGGTACATTTTCCAGGGTGGATAGTCGGAATAAGCCGTTAGGTTGGATCTTTTACGAGGAGCCCGAGGTTCTCTTACTCGTATTCTGTGACTAGTTTAGGTACCAGAGCAGCTCAATTTCCGTCTAACTCCAGAACTCCCGAAGCTTTATCTACAAAGCAATCCATCGCTAGAACATCGTTCGTTCATTAGTAGATTGTATTTTAGACGGAAGTTGTTGGGACGACCCCTCATTGGCACGTCAGGTATTCTTTGGTCTAGGATAAATCCAATCCTCAAGATGGAGCGTTTCCTCAATAACAATAAATTCATTCTTACAAATGGGCAAAATATTAAATAGATCCAGTTATCATAAATCCCATACGAAACCGGTTAAAAATGTTCAGAGTACTAAAACCGAGTGACATCCCGCAGGCATTACAAGAGAGCGCTGGGCTAGACCGTCTGGTGCGTCTGACGCAGCTGGTGGCGCACCTGGAGTCGATGCTGTTCAGCTCGCTGCTCGCGTGCGCGCCGCGCCAGCTGCTGGCCGTGCTGCGCTGGGGCGCGCTGCTCACCGCCTCCACCTTGCGCACCATTAACATCAGGCCTAACGATCCCAGGGAGAACAGGGTATGGACTGATAAGTGAATATTCCACAAAGTTTTCACGCAGTTTTTTACAACGAAGATTTTTATTGGCGAAAGTTGATTTTATTTCGTATGAGGTAAGTTGATCCGTGTACCAAAATGTATATTGTTCACGCAAGGGATTTTGGGTTAAGGAACACATCATGAAGGAACTTGCAAACTAACACAGAGTGTTCAATTCACGAGTGATTACGTATGCCAAATAAGAAGACATTGTATGTGTATCGTCCTGGCACAAAATACATTACTTTCTTGTATTAAACAACACACTTACGGAACGTGTTGAACACATACCATAATAGGCGAATATATTTATAAATCCTAAAATATTTTCGATTTCAGATACCAAAGGACTTAATATATTCACTCTCCAAAATGGTAGTCAGCCACAAAGTGACCAAGCGGAGCGTACGAAAGAACAACAACTACGAATGCAGGATCAAGAAATGCAGAGGCGATGGCGATGCGGACGTACCAATGACTGTCAAGAGAAAAAGCAACCTCTACGACAGATATTCAACTGAGAGTCAAATTGTCGAAAGAGCTAAGAGAACCATCTCGTCGTCAACTGATCCAAGAAACAGACCAATTTCGATGACAGTCAACACAATGCAGGATATATGCATGGTTGATGTCAAAAATCAATTAGCCGAACTGACAAAAAGGGTTAACAAGTTGATTGAAACAAATGAAGTAAGACTTTGTGCCGTTGAAAATAAACTTGACAGTACAACATGACAGGGTTGATTTATTATTAAATATGGGGACAGGAATCTCGTACAGGGTCGGGTGAAGTCTTCTCGCATTGGGACCATTTTGTCCATTACTTTACCAACAGGGTTGCTTACTATTGATGATTGTTTTATGTGTTCTATGTTTTGTAAGAAATAAATATCTATAATTGAATAGCAGTTTTCTATATCACAGTGTTCCACAATATTACTTACATGTTCTTAGAAATTCGGGATAAAATATAGCAAAGTCAAGACTGCCCTTTACCTTGCTCCCTACCTCTCACTCTCATTAACTCAATTGTGTAATATTTTTAGTATGCACAGTCACTGCATAATTGACCGATAACATCCACTTTATGGAGCTAATAGTCTCTTATCAATCAGGGCTACAAATATATTGCATACAAAGGAAATGAAAAACATACATACCAGAAGATCACAACTGTAGACATCTCCATTGCTGAGTTTCACAATACTTTCAGGATCATTGTCAGTGGCAGTAGGTAGAGTGTATCCAGATATTTTAGAGCCATAGACTATTTTGACGTTGGGTGCAGTCATCAACTCTTTTGTGACTGCATGTAGTAAAACATCATTTTCCACTATGTAAGCAACATCATCATCCATAATGTCATTACTGCTGAAGGTTATTACTGCATCTGAACATGCGTCCCACACCTGGAAATTGAAATAATGACAAAATGTAAAAGAGTGTTATCTTATATATAAAAATGAATTGCTGTTTGTTAGTCTGGCTAATACTAGAGAACGGCTGGACTGATTTGGCTTATTTTAGCCTTGAATTAATCGTGGAAGTTCAGGGAAGGTTTAAAAGGTTGATCAAATTAGTTTATCTTCTAGTTAGGATATTTTTAGTATTGAACTACTGAATATGGGGAATGTGTGAAGTCAGTAATGGATCAGATCATGGTCCTTAGTGTTATTGAGTATGATATTTGGAGAACTGTGGAAAATGTTTATTTATAAGGAATACAGATGGGTACACAGGTACCTATAAATTAGTAATTGGCATAATACAAATATTATAACCCTCTTTAAAACTAAGGCAAAAGTGAATCATTTATTTACCTGCATATTTCTGATGGGCTGAAGTCTCATATTCTCCACATGAGTCCATATTTTCAAGGAATTCATTAAAGACTTTGTATTTTGATTCAATGCTACAACTCTATTACTATATTCGGGTCTAAGTTCGAACCTCTGCTCTGGACTACCTTCTAACAGCAGTATCTTCAAGTTTGATAGGATTTTGTTTTTTCCTGAAAAGAAAAACCAACATGCTTATTTACAATTTAGCAGCATCTCTGAGCAATACCTAAGGTTGGCCTTTTTCGAACTTATCATTTGTTCGTATCTGCAGTAAAGCAGGTGCCGATGGAAAGAAAGTAGTTTTGAACTAGTTAGAAATTTAATGTAAAATCATACGTACCAAGTGAACACGCTAAGGTGCAACCGACCATACCACCACCGGCGATTATTATATCATATTTCCCTTTATTTTTTTCTTCCACAACTTCATTGCTGAGAGATCTAGCAGCAATAGGTTGGACCGAATTTCTGCGTCTACACAAAATTAATAAATTTCTTCGCATGGTTGGCAGCATTTTGGAATACTTTTATTCCGCCAGGAAGTCTTTCTCCGTTGTTTTACTTCACAACTTTCCCACACAGTCTCCTAATCTTGTTTTTTCTTCTTATGTCGTATTTTCTTATGGAATATCACCTCAAAATAAACATCGAACAGCCGGACGTATTTGTTTGACGTTACCGTTTGACAATTTATTTTGACATATTGATGGATGGAAAAAAATTTAATAGAATTTATTAGTACTGCTACTGACCGGTAGATGGCTTTAAAAGTTATTATTTATGGGTACTATTCCTATTTTATAGATGGCGTTAGGAAGTTAATTGTGCACAAATAAAAATAATATGCCTGAGAAGGCTATGCCTATTATACTGCTGCCTGAACGATGTTTTATTATCCTACTGATTACCTATCCGAAAAAGGATGACGTTTCTACCTAGGCTACACCAACTATTTATCTATGTACGTCTTATTTACCTACGTAAAACTAATCATAACGTGATTACGAAGAAAAGTTTACTATGCAATAGTACCTATGTATACCTATCCTATACACTGTAAGTAGGTTATTCTCCCGAACAACGGCAAGCACTATAAATGTGTTATGAAACTTGTTCCATAGCAACGACGGTATAAACACCGCTACGAACATGGAGCTTTGTAAAATTACCCAGTTCACTTCCTTGCGCTGTAATTTAAGACAACGAAGTAATGAGTCATAATTTCAGTGTTTTCGCCAATTCGTGTGTAAATGTGCCGGTCGATCCAGTCAGTAAAATGCCTAAAACAGCCTACGAAAGGAAAGCCAAGCGTCTACCAGAACAATTCTCTATTGATTCAACATCAACAGTTGGCTCGGAGACCAACAACGTCGACGCGGAAAATCTCAAGCAATTCTTCAAGAGCATACCAGATTATAACGAAATTAACCATCTCCCGAAAGAAGAATTTTATAGAACCCTGAAACTACTGCGGGAAAAGAAAAATATTATGCTTACTTCCACTCTTGATGTGGCTGACAACGTAACAAGTGCCTCGCAAGTAACTAATAAAAAAACAAAAGACGACAATTTCCCGCCAATCACGAAGAGGACCAAGTCTAGTATCAACGGAAATTTAAGAAAAAAGTATTCTACGGAGAGGAAAAACAGTTGCACATCGACGAAGAACGGTTTTCCCGCGCAAAGGCGAAACAGTCGCACGTCAGTGAAGAAGGATCTAGACGAAGGCGGATCTAGAGTGTTATCATCCCTGAAAAAAGGTGACAACGATAAGCCTAAGAGGAACCAGTCGGCGTGTTCCATTACCTGGGATGATGAGAAACTGGAAAAGGACGAAGTTGATAGAAAATTCGACCAGATTTTCGATAGTAACAAGTACGATTCAGGCTTCGACGCGAAGGCCCTTGACGATGAGTTCAAGACTCGGAGTATGCCATCCAGCCCTCTAAGGAATAGACGCATACTATCACCTGTGAGACGCAAAAGTATTACAGTTCCCAAACCCTTCAGAATGACATTACGGTAAGTAGATAATCTAAAAGCTTGCAGTGCAGTGGTGATCTGAGGATGAAACAGTCAACAAGCACGAAAACATCGTACGGAAACCTCGACGATCAAATAGTGTCAATAAAATTGTAGGAGAACACATTGTCGCTTAAAAGTTCTTCGATACACCTCATCACACCTATATCAATAGACCGTATTATTAAAGGCAAGGAATCTTTGCTACTGTTTAATTTGCCGGGTATTTACAGATTTTCCAGTCTTCTGTATTTTTAAAAGCATAATTTCCCGCCCAGAACTTACTACAGAGAGTAAATACAGAAAGTTTTTACTCACGTCGAATATTTTAAACCAATTGCTAACCTGCATCATTTTTATATAAGTAGGTACATAATGTAGGTCAAACAAAACCTGTTTCAGGGATGAAGACAATCGTATTCTGAGCGAGCTGAAGTCTCTGCAAAAGTCCTTCTCAGCGGATATGCTGGATCAGAAATACAACCAGAAACGATTCCGAGCGCGACCTGTACCCATCGAGTCGCGCATCCCGTTGTATGACAAGATCATGGAAGACCAGGCCATGAGGTCTCCAATGACCACCTCTTAAAACTTGTAGGATGTAGCAGCACATTTAGTTACACATTTCACCTTGGCTCGTATTTTTTGGTGATCATTTTAATATGTTGCTTTTCGTTGTCTTTTGTGGAATTTGGGTAAGTTTTAGTTTCATGGTTTAAAATTACTATTTTACTAGTAGATACTTAATATATTGGTTGCATATTTTATTTATTTCCTATGATTTTGCTTGGATTATCTGATATGAATTTGTTACTTTAATAAAACCCAAGTAAACCTGCCCTCCTTGGGGTCGTGGGTGTCGGAGTGGGGTCCCCGGCACCTGCTTGTACGGCCCCGAGAAGGGCGGTGGTTACCCTATGATGTGGTAACCGTCGGCGATGGAGGTCGCTGGGGCAGACATGTCACCGTTTGCCCAAGGACGGAGTCCGAAGACCGGACAGATCGACTCTCGGGACCCGCCTTGCTCGCGACAGGGAGGTCATCGTGGGGGTTTAGTCGGTAAGAGTCCGACACTACCCCGTTCGCTGTCGCCATGGCGGCGGGGTGTGCATGAGGATTCCACGTGTTGCACTGGGTTTATTATTCCAGAGTATACGCTTCGATCTTACAGTGTCATGAAAGAAAACATCGCGAGGAATGCTGCATATTTGGGTTTATCACGTGATAAACCGTTGATTTGCTTAGCACGTGCCTGTGCCTATCCGGCTTTTGCTAAAAAGTCGTTACAATTCCTAGATTTATTAGTCTTGGACGATTTTTTTATCCTGATTCATAGTTGGCCAAGAAAATGGCAGATCTTTTAGATGACATAATCCTGTGTACCAAAATAATTCATAAGGTATAGTTGGTATCTATTATGAATTACCGTATTAAGGGAAAAACATATCATCATTTCATCAACCTTTTCACGGTAGAATCTATAGGTACCATTTTCTAAGCCAACTGTAAGTACAGTTCTTTAACTATTGGAAAATTCACATCAATTATTTAAACACCTTGCTATTTTTTACTTTATTCTTCTTCGGTGGCATACTTCGAGCAAGATAGAACTACTAACAGACTGTCAAGTACTGCCTACTCCAAAATATAAAGAACATAAAACTGTGGTAAAAAATATAATGAACAAAAAAAAAACTCACAGAGGTACCCTTTAGGTATACTTACTTATTTGCGCTATAATTCACCTGGGCACTGAATAGTGGGGCTGCAGAGAACAAACACTGTACCTACTTCTTACTTTTTTCTCCAAGACAATCGATCAATTCCAGGCGAGCGATCACCAAGATAAACAGCGAAGCCGACCTTCGCGCCAAGATGAAGCCATTCAAGTTCACGAAGCGTGAGGAGAACGGAGTGCTGGGCGGCGGAGTGTGCGCCCACGCGATGCCGAAGCCACGACGCAGGAAGCGCTTCCGAGCTCGACCCGTGCCGAGGAACCTCTTCAGCAACTACTTCTTTGAGAAGAAGAAGGAAGATGACTTCTTTAGGTTGGT
>SJJU01004336.1:0-35712 GCA_012932125.1 Conopomorpha cramerella | reverse complement strand
GAAGGCTGATTACGTCACAGGTGTTGAATCTCACAGGGCTACCCCATTCTCATTACTCAGACGATCTTAACTTTTACTTTTAAGCTAACGGTTTCTAAGTACCTACATATGTACCTATTTAAAGGATTCTAAGCCTTATTCTATAATTAAAAGACGAGTTTTTCCTGTGAAAAAAATTAAATGTAGCTCACGCACGTTCCCATTATGCAAACACCCACGTGATTTACATTTTCAGTTTGAAAGACACGCGGGCAAGTGTGGTTACTTTGTACAAATTAAAACGACATTGTAAAAGAGCTTTCTTGGCTTTGAAAAAGCGCTGGCGGTAGCTGAAAAACATGGAATAAAAAATGGCAAACAAACATGGCGATGTTTTTTTAATGAAAAAAGAACCGACTTCGCACAGTACTTTTCCATACGATTTTTAATGTTCCCCTCGATTATCGGGTTCCATCATCGAACTCTGACTTCCTTATCATTTCATCAGGGACAACCTTTGAAATTTGGGCTGTCCACAAAAAAATATCGACTATCCAGACCACGGCACATGTAACTGTATCGAATCGTCGAGCAAACGACGAAGTTTTTAAAGCTGAATGCTTATTTTTGGTTAATTTCGCGCCATAAACTATTACCGTCGTTTTTTTCAGGAAACGCGCACTGACATAATATTAAATGTTTAAAACGGGTATTATAGCGCGAATATTAACCAAAGACAAGCATTCAGCTTACCTTCGTTGTTTGCCCGACGTTTCGACACAGTTACATGTCCATACACCGTCATATTCATAAAAAGTTAAATCGTTGACTAACTAGTTGACGTATATCAACTTAGATTGGTTCGTCCGTATTTGACGTACATTTGACCAAGTTATGAGATCTTTACTAACAGTGCACTACTCACTTACTTACTTAAGTCCTATGGTACCCCAGTGGTACAAAGGGACTTTACAAGATGGCGCCACGCCGTCCTGTCCTCTGCGACTGCTCTGGCATCAGACCAGCTCAGCCCTCGCGCTCTCAGCTCGCCGTCGACGGTGCGCCGCCACGTGTGCACGGGGCGTCCAGGCCTGCGTCGACCTCCCCCAGGCTGCCATTCGAACGCGATGCTCGCCTTGTTGGATTTCCCTCTTCGGACCGTGTGACCAATCCACCGCCATTTGCTAGTGCACTAGAGCTATTCTAACTTAATGAATACGAGGCTTAGTATCGGCGAAAACACATTATAATATATACGGTCAAATTGAGAAAAAATCCTATTTTGAAGTCGCTTAAAAAAGTGCCAGTTCTTGTTTCTCTAGTGTGACTTTTGAAGATGAAATACGGTTTGTAGACATAGGTAATGCAACAAAGCCTGTGGCTAAAAAGGTTCTTTTGATTTCGGTGCCAAATTGATTACGACAACATTATCTTGTTGTGATGGATAATGCTCAGTATTAAGTATTATCACAATACAAAGGATTAACAAAGGACCGCACACAAATCAAGATCAGGACAAATACAGGAGTGGTGGTAAGAAATTATAATTAATATTCAGCAATCTCGCGCCAAAATACCCTTGTCGTTCAGTGCTTTACATAGTAGAGTATACATTTGTAATAATAATATGTTAGAAACACATGATTTTGACGACGAACACGTTTTTGTATTTTCATGTTTACATTATTTACTAAAAGGTGGGATTAGTGTAATTATGGAAGTATAGGGGATTTTTCCTATGCTAAAAATATTTTTTTAATGGAGAATTTTCAAACTCCAAAAATTTCTTAACGAGATGTCTCTAGTAGGTCCAGGGTGACTTGGTCAGTTATATTTTAGTAAGTATTTTTTAAATATTTTTGTGTAAGTTATTCAAACTTCAGACACTTTTGTAACATGTAAACAAACAATAAAAAATGACCTATCACGTTCACTACTCACTGCTTCGCTTCAGTAATTTCCTTGACAATAATCCCCCTTAGTACAGCTAGCGCCATCTTCCAAAACTAAGAGAAACAAGTGCCCTGAAAATTGCCATTGTGGTGGTTTTGTAGAAGTTATCTAAATATATAAAACGAAAAGCTGACTGAATGACTGACTGACTGACTGACATATCAACGCCCAGCCCAAACGGCTAAACTTAAGCACTTGAAATTTGGAACGGACGTAGCTTAGGTACCGTAGGGGTGCACTAAGAAGGGAATTCCGGAAATTCCCACGGGGACGGAAACTAACGGGAAAATACTTTTGTATGACAAATCTAAACCGCTTAAGTTAGACGCTTGAAATTTGGGATGCAGGTACTACTAAACTACGCGAATGAAATCGCGGGGCGTCCACTAGTTTTATATATATATACATAGTAACATAGTTTAAAGTAATGAGCGTATGCCTCTTTGGGCTCTCGAAGCAAACGCAAACACATCTTAAAATACTAAAGGTCGTGCAATAGATTCCGTAGATAGCCCTAACCGTTTACCGGTCACTGCGTAGCTAACAGTGTTATCGTGTGCGCTCCACGTGTTGCTTACTTAACCGTAGCTTAGGGTTAACTAAGTGTTAACCTTAATCATCGGTTAGGTAAGGAGTTTATTTTGCAGGGTGTTTCTTGTCTAGCCCAGTAGTTCTAGGCATAAGAATAATTCTGAGCTGACGTAAGAGGCGACTGAAAGGGCGTGGGCCTAACCCCGTCATTGTCCCCGCCAGCAGTGGGGTATCCATAACGGATTTGCCCAGGTTTTTTTTTTAATAGCCCATTGGATCAGACTGCAGGGCAAAGGCCTCTCTTCCCTTTCTCCACTCTTCCCGATTTTGCGCTGATGTCCACCCACCCAGTTTTTCCCCACGTTAAAAAAATAAAGTTCTTGTGGAAGTACCTTACCGAACGTAATGAAACTAACAGAACGGAGAGAATCTTTAGAGATGTGATGACATCTATTTACCGCTACCTAACTACATGTGCAAGACATGTGACAAAATAGTTTTTTTTTTCAGATAAAGGACAACGTCACACAAGTTACTCTGAAAAAAAAATTCGAAGTTTAAGCGATGTGTTGACAGACGATAAATGTGACTGATACCTTGTCGTCCCACGAGTAAAGCTAGAATATACACATATCAAAAGTGTCTAGGGATCAAGAACATTTTTAGCTCTAAAAAAATCTAATTTATTTAAATCAAATCTAATCTTCTGGATTGGTCTCCGACCCAATTCCCCATGCCTGTATTAACAACTTATCACCACATTTTGAATAAATGATGAATGAATTCAGTTTTTGTAAAATATATTCTTGATTACAATCTTCTAAAATGTACTTGATCCCTAGACACTTTTGATAACCTTAATGGATCGCCAAAACATGGCAGCGTGAATCGTGTATTTATGTATTTAACTGACTTTAAAAATTGAGGAGGTTCTTAATTCGACTGTACCCACCAACCTATTTTTATTCTTATTTTTGTTACCTCAGAACTTTGCACTAGACCAAATAAGCTCGTGCTTCGCGTGTGGTTCCTTATCAATAGGTATGTTTCAATTCTGACAATGCGATCCATGAAAATACAATATACTTACCTAAGTTTTACATTATTAAGTCGTTTCATTTTTGTTCAAATTTATTTTTGTAACATCACCTGGTAACACTTTAAAAAGATAAGCAAACTTACCTTTATCTGCACGTTAATAGAGCAAAGGGAAGGTAAAAGTCATCTCGTGTCCATAAAAAAGCTTTAGAGCCGGCTCTTTCATAAAGCTCACGGGGCCCATTAAAATTTTTGCTCATTTTCACAAAACCAGTTGCGGACTTTTATGTAAATGTACCTCTACGGTCGTGAAGCTGCGTTGTTTACTATCAAATAGCTTGAGCCGCTTTTATATGCGTTTTGTTCGTTGTAAAGTCCAGCTTAAATTGTTTTACTTGGCCAGTACTTTAGCATGCCTCACCCATTTGAGTAATAACTTTATAAGTCTGTGGTAGCGTTTAGATTAATGTTTAGTTTCAAACCCGTCGTCGGTTGCGTGGCGAAGGTGTTTTCATTAAAAAGATTAAAAATATGGCGGAGACCGTGCTGTGGGGCTCGTTTAGCTTGTTTGCTCTTGTCGTGGTTATTGACGATGGATATACACGCACAGGGCGCGCGATTCTGCTAAGTTTAATAGTGTTTCTCGGGTCTCTGCTGGTTGTTCCCTACTTAAGATCGAAAGCCCAATGACCGAATAACAAAATCCCGAACACCAAATGTCGAACGTCCATAATATCGATGCATTACATTGTCGACAGCGCGACAGCTTTCGAGCCCGATGCATCAAAATCTCGAATGATTATACAGATTAGTACTGGATACTGAATCGTTATAAAAAATGTTAACCAAAGATTCATATTAATTCATTGCATATTCATTCAGGCGTCTAGACGTCTTCTCAAATTTCTTGTTGGGAGTCCTAAGCTATATTCTTTAATTTCGCAGCAGTTGTTTCAACAGATATAGTAGTTATTTATAATAATAAATCAGACAATCAAAATCGATAATTCTATCTTTTTATTCGTGGCAAGAAAGGGTAGCTGGCACAACATCCAATAAAGGCCAGCACAGCAGGATAATGTAGTCGAACTGAAAAGCGGCCCTGCAGACAATCTGTTAGGTAAGTAGTTTAGTAGTTTTCAGTTTTCAGTAGTTTAGTAGATTTTTTAGTAGTTTTCATTCATCTATCGCACCTGGTTAAGAAGAACAGTTGCGGTATAATCTATAGGACTTTTTCATTTTTAGAAAGAGTGTTTTATATAAGCACTTAATAACAGAATTGATCACTTTTGTTGACAACGTGATGAAGATAGATACATTAAGAACAGCCGGCCTGTCCGAAACAGTTCTCATTAAGTTGTTTTCATGAACAGGCAAGTGATTACAAGGTTTATGTGAATAACTTTGATTTGTTAGTTTTCAATTTCTAACTGATACTTCGGCACAAATTACCATTAATTTATACACTTGGTAGCAATAATTCCATTAATCATTTTAGCTGGCAGCAATTTTCGTTTCCAAAATAATCTTCGTTAACTGTATGTGAAAAGCGAAGTTAATGTATCTGTAATTTCTGATGTTTGTTACACTTTCACTATCTGTTTCTACTGAATTAAAACGATACTTAAACAGACATCAAAAGTGTCTAGGGATCAAGTACATTTTAGAAGATTGCAATCAAGAATATATTTTACAAAAACTGAATCCATTCATAATTTATTCAAAATGTGGTGATAAGTCATTGATACAGGCATGGGGAATTAGGTAGGAGACCAACCCAGAAGATTAGATTTGATTTAAATAAATTAGATTTTTTTAGAGTAAAAATGTTCTTGATCCCTAGACACTTTGGATGTGTGTAGGTATATGGATTATTGCGAATTGGCTGTATTTCATACTAAAATTTCCACAAAGACGGAATAAACTGCGGGTAACACTGCGTGGCGTAGCTATTGTATTCCGCTGCGGACTCCTAGGAATGACCGATCACTTTGTTTTGCCCACCAAAGCCGTAGTTCACTTTACAATAAATCAAGCTCGTGTTTGGCTTCGAAACGGAAACAAAGAGGTATATAAAAAGTAAATTAATTTCTCTTTTACAACGGTATACTGTCAAAGGTAAAATAATTCAGAGTACATTTCGCCCTATTGTTTCCACAAAGAATTAGATGTAAGAAAGCGAATGATCTTTGTAATAATAGGGTGATTTAATTTTTTATTTGACCGTTCTCTCTTTCTTAATGGGGCATTGTTTTACGGTTTGTTGGTTTCTTTACATTATAATAACATCGACTTTTGGATTTTCAGTTGTTTACTTGGGTACTGTAAAAATAAGGAAATAATGCTGGTAGAGAAGATTCTGTGAAAAAGTGGAGAACATACATCCGGAAAATTCGGATTGTAGAGTATTTTTTAAATTTCTTATCATGCTGACAGACCAATTGCAGGCAACTGGTGAAATTTCACCGACACCGGATGATATCTACTAAATGCTCGCCGCGTGTTCTTCGAGTGTGTAATAAAAAGCACTTTGTACGAAGTGGACATGGAGCCCGCAATCGTTTTCCGAGCCGAGAGGCGACTGCAAAAGTTCAAATACCTACCTACACACTTTAAAACAAAAACACAATAAGTCTCCCCGAAGTGTCCTTGGAAACTTCCCCGTTATTATATTCAATGGTGATTGTTCGTTATTTATAGGACAATGCGAGTTATATTGCAACTTTTAAGATTTATTGAAAAAGTTTTCCTGTACCTAAATACCTAAATAAATCAAGTAAAAGTGTTATTTGCTTAATTAAATTGCAAAAAGGAAACGCTGTTCTACTTTTTTTATTAGTAAGTGGCACGTTTTGGGGAGGCCTACGTCCAGCAGTAGACGTCAGTGGGCTGAGATGATGATGAAGTGGGTTGGTGCAAAGTAACTGTTTTTCCTTTCTTAGTAACGGTTAGCGGCATCATTATTTTATTACAAAACTAGCAGCCCTCTTCGGTTTTGCACGAGCGCAATGCTGATATGAAGTGTGTTTTGCACTATATTATGCAAATTATATACATAATACATATAAACCTTCCTCTAGAATCAGTTTATCTTTTAAAAGAAACCGCATTAAATTCCATTGCGTAGTTTTAAGGATGTAAGCATACAAAGGGACAGACAGCGGGAAGTAATTTGTTTTGTAATGATGATGATGATATTATTCACTCTCACTTCATCATCAGCCACATGACTCCCACTGCTGGACGAGGGACTCCCCAAACGATTCATTGGGGGAGGGGTAATGTTTATTTCAAATCAATTCAATACCTATAACAATATCTTGGTGAACTTCAGTCAATTTCACAGATGCATTCCATTTTTTTGTCATTAATGGCACACTCTTCATACAAATATATGACGTAATTATGGTTAAATGAATAAACCCCCTCTTGCTTGCGTACCTACTGATAATAAAAACGACTGTAAAAAGAAACCATGTCAAATGCAAGCAAAATGCTCTACACATATACCTATGTCTTTCTCCCATTTTCACAATTTCCTAATGCTTAAAGTCCCTTGTAATGGAATTCCCAATAATGAGATAGCTCAGTTGTTTCGTATTCCCGGTGAGGGACAGTGGGCACTCCACTAATAGTCCCAAGTGGTTAGATATATCCCAGCTACCTGTGACCCTCTCTAATTAGGGTAGGAAATGTTAAAATCCTGCCGTGTCTGTGCCTAAACCAGTTGGGACAAAACATGTTTATTCTGTCTTTTGTTTCGCTTTGAAGATGCGACATTTATACGTGTTGAAGTTCATGTGATAAACTATTTTTTACTAGGATTTATTCCCTTAGACGAGTAGGACCCCACTCAGCGTTCGTTAGTTTTAGACACGTGACCGTGCTTTCCACTTTTGTTGGAATGTAATAATTATTTTATTTAATTACTAGTGGACTCGACAGACTTTGTTGTACTGTCTTTAGTCTATAACCTCCAGGGTGGCCTGTGCCCAGCCAGCGCACAGGAGGTCATTTTTTTCTTTCATAAGAACGTTCCGGAGTTATAGCATGACAACGAAAAATGTCATTGATTTTTATATAATAGAAGATAGATAAATATTTTATTTAATCACATACGCTAGTGCATTGGTAAATACTGTTATGTTGAAAATAAATAAAAATAAAGTGTGTATAAGAACTTACAGACCATTTTATTACTCGACCCCACATTGTACGGACACCCGTGACTTGAAGACGCCAAGATTATACAGCACAGAAAACACAGATTGCGGCAAGTCACCAGTATCTTCATCATTATCAGCCCAAACTTCTCCACTGCTGGACATAGGCCATTATTGTATTTACTGAAAAAAATACATAATAATATTTTGACAAATAAATTGGTCTGGAAACGAGGCCCCACTCGCATCACTCACTAATTGTTTCCTTGGCCTAATGAGTCCCCAGAGAGTTTCTCGTTATTTGATGGCTGTTTTAATGATGATGTTACTTACTAAAATTTCGCGAGTGAAAATACCAACTTTTCTAAAGAACCCCGTATTATGAAACACGGGAGGATAAGCGTGCGTATCGTATTTATATACTGTATGTGTTGTCTCACTTCAACGTGAAGAATATTTCAGATGTCAGAACAGGATAGAACATATTACTGGTAAGGTTTATAATAGAACAATTACTTGGTGATACAATTTGATTTCCGTACAATGTTTTAAGCGAGAATATTTTTTATGGTATTTATTCACAGTTATAGTGCTATAGTTCTGTAAATTTGTATGTGCACAAGGGAACTATAGTAAGAAAACTTGGTACGTAAAGTCTTCTTCAATTTGCCTATTTTGCAGGCCCAGCACAGGCTGCTGTGTACAGGTATACGATAAATGCTGATATACATTAGATAGAGAATTTCTTCATCTCGATTCAAATAGAGAGCTTTTTTTAAAAATCATTCATAATTCATCCGAAAATACGAAAATTCTGAACCCTGTTTGACGATTTTGACCAAAAAAAGGTCAAACGCGGGGCCTAACACAGAGGTCTACGGCTGTTCCCTGAGCTACGGACTATGTGGAACGGATCGTACAATACTTCAACTAAATTCAAATAGAAGCGCTTTTTCAAAATGTAGTCAGAAAAATCTATAATTTTGTAAAATAATTCAACTGACAAAAAATCTCATACAAAAATGTTGTTGTGCCATCGCGTTGACAACTTCAACCCCGTCAGTCCGCGGCTGGATGCCGTCCTGGAAGCACGATCACGCCCAATTTTTCTCTAAATAATTTGCATGTGTGCAGTGCTCTTTTTGGATATATTTCTGAGTAAGTACCTATATTTCATACACTATTCTTTGTCAGGAATTGATGACAGTATTATATTCTGTACGATTCTTGGTCGTTTTCTTGTATAGATAATAAAAAAAGTGTCCAAAGAAATCTGTAAACAAACATCCATTTCCTTTTACTTTGACGTATAACCGTATCAAATAAAATTGATATGACAATAAAGCGTCACCCTCAAAATCGGGTATATTTTCACGTTGGTAGCATAGTATTATGTCATTTAGTATGAGGCATGGGAGTACAATCGTGTTCAATTTCATTTTCGATTTTTGTAGTGTAAAGTGACATACAGTAACTAACATAACCCGTTTTTTTCAGAGTCGAAAACGAAATTTTAATCAATCTAGAAAACAGTGTTGCCAGATATACCTGAAGTCGATAAGTGTTTTAAGTTGTTAAGCTGGCTACTTGTTTAACTCTGTGCAGAAAGCGGACCAAGAATTTTAGTGGAAAGAAGACAGGACTGGAAGAAAAACAGAAGAAAATAAATCCTTTAAATAATGCTTGTGAATTGTTTAATTGTAAGTTAATAAACATTACGAACAATTTAATTAACATTTATTTATGTAGGGAGGTAGGGATATCCTTATTTCTGTCAGCCTCGTGATCAGGAAAATAATGATACCACATTGTATTCATTCATATTTAGTAAAAGTCGGCCGAAGGGTGTAGGGTGCCAAACTATCATTGGGCCATATAGCCGCCTATCACCTATTACCGATACTCTTAGTATGTGTCCTACCCAATCTTACCCCAACAACGGCCTGAAACTCTTAGGCTCCTTCCAGTACATCCCGGCTGGACATCTGCTGCACCTGTACAGCTTCTTGATGTACCAGTTCGAGCAGCAAATTGCCTATAAAATGCCATTTACCCCACTGGCGTTTTGATTTGATTTGAAGCCAAATTTAATGCCGATTTCACGAAAGTAGATAACAGCGGTGATAAAATGAAGGCATTCATTGAACTGGTACATATGTATAACTACACACATTAACATGGTCTAGGGAAAAGCTTATGATTTGATTAAAACTCCACAAACTTCTATAAATCTTTGTCAAACGAATGAACACCGGAGTGTTCATTTAATCATGTCACGTAGACACTTGACCAGGAACGAATGTTAAGAGCAGTGGACATGATTGAAACTCCAGCAACCACAACAAGTTCATTCATATTAAGGTGATACAGTTATGGTTTGGGCAGGGATTCGTCTGTCTTGGCGGTAAAACGGACCTCGTTTGGATACAAGGCAATATGACTGCTCTAAAATACCGGGATGAGGTGCGCGAGCCGAGGTGAGCCTGTAATCTTGCCACAGACGACAAATGGGACAAATTTTCCAGCTAATGCACGACAATGCCAGTCCACATACGGCGCGTATCATTAAACATTGGTTACAACAGCACGATATCTAATCTTTAGACTGGCCTGCTCCATCCCCTGATTTACCCTGATTCAATGGAGCATAAAAAGATAAAGATAAAGATAAAGATAATTTATTTGTAAAAACATGTGTAGGTACAAAAGTAGATGGTAAGCAATATAAAAAAAGAATAGTGCAGCATGTTTGGCCTGATGAGGCATACAAATATTAAACAAAATAAAAAATCAATAAAAAACTTATAACCTAGTGAAACAACCAAAACTTAAAATTTATCGTTAAAATACAAAATTAGTGAATAATAACATTTTTTTAGTAAGAACATTTTTACCTTTTTTTTAAATATCCTAAGTTCAAGTTCTCTAAGGTCTGGACCAAGATTATTAAAGATCTTCGCAGCCATACAGAAAATACTCTTCTGCTTAAATGCTGTATTTCCTTCTTTAGAGCGAACACGAGAGGGGTCACGGGGTGGCCTGGTAAAATTATCACCCCACGATGGGAATAATTGCGGATTTTGTTTCACAAATGTGACAACCTCTAAAATATACACACATGGAAATGGTAGTATTTTGTGTTTTCGGAATAATGGCTCACATGATTCAGTGTGTTTTAGGTTAAACATGGCACGAATACATTGTTTCTGGGCTTTGAAAACTCTATCTCTATCCGTAGAGTTGCCCCAAAATATAGAGCCATACCTTAATAATGACTCCACAAGGCTATAATAGGCGGTCAGCAATATGTTCGGTTGAACTATGGGTGCAAGTCTGTAGAGTAGGTATGCATTTCTACTGATTTTTTTGCATAGATTTTCAATATGTGGTTTCCATGTCAGTTTGCAGTCTATGGTAAGACCTAAGAAACGCGATTCAAAAATTTCCGAAATGTCATGGCCTTGATATTTTACAGCAATATTTGGATTATTCCCACGTTGACTGAACTGCATAAAGTGGGTTTTAAGGAGATTGATTCTAAGATTGTTATTATCTAACCACTCTATAAATGTTTCTAAAGTATGATTTATATCCCGTGCATAATTTTGTCTGTCTTTACCTTCTATGACAAAAGTACTGTCGTCAGCAAATAGAGACATGGGCCTTTGTACATGTAATGGAAGATCATTTACATATATAATAAATAGTAATGGACCCATAACGCTACCTTGTGGCACACCATATTTTATTTTACTGATAGAAGACTGGAAAGTTTCTTCTTTTTTTGTTTTTACATTAATTCTCTTTATTACAGTCAATTGTTCACGGTGTTTTAAATACGATGAAATTAAATCTAGTACATTTCCTCTAACTCCATAATAGTCGAGTTTCCTGAGAAGCACTTCGTGCTCTACATAATCAAATGCCTGTGTAAGGTCAGCAAAAAGAGCGCTTACAGAACATTTGGCATCTACATTTCTGTACACAGTATTTAGAAAATCATAAATTGCTAAGTTGATATTCTTATTTTTTCTGAACCCCTTTTGTTCTTTGACAAATAAATTTTTATTTTCAAAGTAACTATATAGATGAATGTACACATATTTTTCAATTATTTTAGAAAAGTTGGAAATTAGAGCTATGGGTCTATAGAACTTTAATAATTCCTTATCTTCTTTTTTAAATAGCGGATGAATAATACTGAGTTTAAGTTTTTCTGGGAAAACACCTTTCAAAATACATAAGTTAATAATATGACTGAGTGGGGTAGAGATACTAGAAGCTACATATTTAAGTACCTTAATATTTATATCATCATATCCTGTGCTATTTGTGTTTTTTAAACCCATAATAATAGCATATACATCTTTATGAGAACACGGTAACAAAAACATAGAGTCCTTAATAGAAAATGCTGTACTTTTTAAATTGCTGTTCGGGTTTACGGGTTGAACTTTTTCTATAAAATATTTATTAAACTCTTGAGCAATTTTACTTGGATCTGTAATCAAACTACCGCTGAGAGAGCGGATAGCAGAAATGGTTTCAGGAGGCGAATTAAACCTTGTCTCATTAATAACTCTCCACATGGCACGGGATTTATTATTTGAGTCCTTGATTTTTTTATTATTTTGTATTGTTCGTGTTTGTCTTATGATATTTTTGAGACGTTTACTGTATGTTTTCAGCATTATTTTGTGCTGTGTACTGGGTTTTCGTCTATACTCCCAAAGCATCTGTCTTTTACGTTTTGTACATAGTTTTATTCCTTTAGTTATCCATTTAGGAGTCTTATAACGTTGAACTTTTATTAGTTTAAGGGGAAAACATTGATCATAAAACCATTTAAAAATATCAAAAAACATATTAAAGGCGATATTAGGATCATTCGTTTGATAAACCTCTGAAAAGGATAAACTGTTTATGTAATTCCCAAATTTTTCAAGGTTTTCATTATGTAAATCACGTCTGCTGATTGTCCAGTTGTCGATCAGGCATACTTTTTTCACTGGAAATTTAATTATTTGCGCTGTGTGATCAGATAGAGCGTTGTCCAATATAAAAATCTTGCCCTTCACACGAAAATTATGAGCAAAATTATCAATACACGTGTTGCTGCTTAGCCGTGTTGGTTCTCGAATAGCAAATTTTAAGTTCATAGTCAGTAACAAAGACTCTAGATGACTTGACTTGCTGTCAGGTTTAAGCAGATTTACGTTATAGTCACCGGCTATAACTATTTTATAGTTCGGCTTGGTTTTTAAGAAGTCAATCACAGATTGAAAACAGTCAAGAAATACCTGAAAACAATGAGAGCTGTTTTTTGGAACTCTGTATAACGTAAGAACTATAAAATCCAAGTCCACCAGCTGTACGGCACTGCATTCAAAGATTCCTTCCCTGGATAAGTTTTTTATTTTAGTTATTTCTTTAAATTTGAGTCCGTTGCGAATTAGTATGCATGATCCACCCCTTCTAGCATTGTCTCTACAAAAACTAGTAGCTAATATGTAATTAGGAATTATGAGTTGATTTTCATATCCTTTTCTTATAAAATGTTCTGTTAGACATATGACATCGGGTAATAATTTTTCTTCTTTTAAGTTTTCAACGAATACTGAAAATTCGTTTGATTTATTTATTATACCAGCGATGTTTTGGTGCATAATGTTAATATACCTATTGGAGAAAAAGCTGATTTATGTTTCCATCATTCTTCGTAGTTTTTTGTAGTGATGGGGAAAGAGGAGTTGTTTCTACAATCATGTTTTTATCTTCAGCGACATTTTGAGAATTTAGGTAATGAACGTGTACTGTCAAATAGTGGAAAATTGTGCGAATACCTGATTTATTCAATTTACCATTGTGATAATCAAACATGGTGGTATAGTTTAGCATTCGATTGGAATCAAAGATGTACGCATATTTATGTGTTTCACAGTCCAGGTACAGAAGGTTGTTAAATAATTCTATCCTGAAATTAAATAGCGGCGTATGATATTTTCCGCATTTATAAGTAGGTATGCAAATTGTAATATTAGTATGTTGTAGAGGTTGTAATTGTTCTTTTATAAATAGGACAAGCTCTACATAATCCTTGGTATTTTCAAAATCCGAGTTACCGATCATTATTACACAGTGATCATCATGATTAAAATTACGCAGCTTAATATCGATGTCTTCAAAAAGTTTTTTAATGCTTGCGTTATTATATTTATAACTACAAATACTATACTCAGTCCCAAAGTGATCTAGTACAATTTGAAGGAATTTATTTTCTCTCAGTGTACTTATTACGCATAGTTTACGATGAGTCTTTTTCGGTGGACTGTTGGTGATTTTTCTATAGTCCTTAGTATTTTCAGTGTTTTGATGAGCCATTTCACTTAATTTCTCAACTGAGTTCTTCCGCGTTTCCTCGTTTTCCTTGTTTACCCTGTTTCTTGAATTCTCATTATTTTGATTTTTCTTTGACGACTGTGGTAAGGTTTTTTCCTTTCTTAGGTTAAAATGTTTCGGGCTTTCTGTAGCAACTTGTTTCAGCAATTCTGTCCTACGCGTGGAAGTGATAAGTTCATTACTCAATCTAGACACTTCCAGCATCAGGTTTTCGATTTCTTCGTGCGCAGAGAGCAGTTGGACTTTGAGATCGCAGTTTTCTGTTTAAGTTTAAGTAGCTAAAGCACTTGTGCTATGGAAATCAGACAACGAAATATACTTACTTAAATACTTTTTTTTTCTTTTAAATACATACTTATATAAATAAAGCACTTATAATCCAACAAGTACTTAAAAGCTCATCACTTAAATACCTGCCAGCGGTGGGAATCGAACCCACGGCCCTATGGAGCAGAGGCCAGACATGCTGACCACTACACCAACGGGCCCGTCATATAAGTTAATATAATAAATATCGTTGTCTGATTCCCATAAAATAAGTGCTTTAGCTACTTAACATGGGATGAAGGCAATGTGTGTGTTGTTGTGAAATATTTATTTATTTATTCGAATGTTTTCAATTCCAGAGTGACTCGGAATCTGACGGACAGCCGTCACGGCCCCGGGCCGCGGCCGGGGTGCTTCGTCCCACCATCAGCTCCCTGAACAAGGCGGCCGCCCCCGCCCGGAGGAGACCACTCAACAACGCCTACAGCACAGGTACGTTTGCTATCACCACCTAAGGCCCTTTCTCCACTACTCCGGCCCCGTAATGTGGTCGCATGGGGGAGAGTTGGCAACAAAACAGGGACGGATAAAGATACATTTGTATGGAGTCATGAAAACGTGTGCGTTGAAAAGAGGCAAAAGCAAGTAGATGAGCACGTCTCCAGAGAATGGCGCGTACAGAGAGAGGCAGGTAGGGTGCGGGTGGTGGTGGGATTATCCCTGATTATTCCGGCCCGGTAAACGGTAATTACCGACCCGATTTAAAAACTCACATCGACACTACTAAGCTTCTCCACTACTCCGGCATCCGGTTTTGACCGATCCGATAAAATAAATAAAATAGATACACTTCACGCCTTTAATCCCAAAGAGGGGTAGGCAGAGGCACTTGCTAAAGCAAATACCCACGGTTCACGCGCGCGTATTTAACCCAACGCGACAGGGGGTGAGCCCATCGCCGTTATAGGGTTCACACACCTTGTGGTGTGCGGGTTTTCATCACGATGTTGTCCTTCACCGTACGAGCGTTGCGTTGCGTACATAGGCTCTGAAAAAGAGTCCCATTGGTACACGTCCAGTAGCGGACTCGAACCCGGGACCTCCCGGTTACAAGTCAAGGGTCCGACCAACTGGACCACAGACGCTTTTACTGGATACGATAAACTGCTAAATCGAAACGGTGTTTTATTGAAGTGATTGACGTAGGTACCGCGCGTCCTACCTACCTGGTCATTGTTTGTGTTATATTTAAATGAGAAAACATAACTAACACGGTCTCCAATCGAGAACTCGTGGAGACCGCGTCTCGGCAAACGGAGTGTAGGACGCCCTCAGGCAAGGTGGACTGATGATCTACGCAAGATGGTTACCAGAAGCTGGATGCGAGAAGCCGAAAACAGATCACAGTGGCGCGCAATTGGAGAGGCCTATGTCCAGCAGTGGACAAGTATGGGCTGATGATGATGATCATAAACAAACATGTTCCCATACAATTTATTCACATTAATAGAATGTGTGGAAAATAGAATATCATGAGAAACATAAAATGTTCCTGCTAGCCATCTGTTCCTTAATAGAGGATGTATCCAATAACTCTTCTTTCTTCTTTGTCTTCGAACGTACCTATTGGCTATGTGCAAAGCGAGTAGTGACAGAGAGATAACGACCGCAGCGCACAACACGGCAGAAATTGGAAACAAATGCGGATGATCAGCTGTCAAGTGTTGATTTCAGTACAAAATCAAAGCAAAGAAATGGGCCATTACTGTTGTTGCGTTGTTAAATTTTAACGTGTTGCGTTCTTACATGCTCGGCTAATACTAATTTATTGCATTTTATCTCAGTTTGTGTTTGGAAACTAATATTATGTGTAATAGTTTCAAACCCGGTTTTTATTATTATATTAATTTTACAAACTATTGAATAAATTTCACTTATATAATATTGTCAATAATACTATTTTAATCTTTGGTTTTATTTATATTTGCAAAGAAAACTAACAATGTTTTACATTGTTATTATCTCGAAGGCTTCCGCCAAAAATGTTTGGACACGCTACGCCATCCGTCGCGGCACATAGACAAGTGATTACTAATGTGTTTTCTTAATCCCGAAATTTTCCAACCTCCTCAGGAAAACAATTAATTTGATTTCCCAAATCAATCAATCTCGTGTTATGTGGACCATTACCGGAGCATCGGCTGTTCCAACCTCGCCACTACTCCTGTAATTACGAACCGTAGGGGGGAAAGTTTTGGAGAAAATTGAACACGCGGTCATGCTGAAACTCCAGACTATCGAGTAACCCTCTGTAAACCCATATGCAGGTGGTAAGCAATAAGTAACCCATAAAGTTGGTACGCGATCTTACACGCTGCATTATGGGTTACAGAGAGTGATATTTACAAAAATACTTTTAAAGCCGTACGATGCACACAACATGCCTCAGGTCATCACTAACGTCCTAGAGGAAGGTGCTCCAACTCACAACTATGTGGATTATCCCACTCTCTTTTCTACTACTATGACTCAACGTTTTCTATAGTGTGTCATTCAGGATTTCTTTTAAATACCGAGTGTAAAAAGACCCCAAGCATTGTTCTTAGAAACGTTGTTGGGCTCGTCAATATGAACAATTTTTACTATAATACAATGTGGGGAAATAAAAAAAAATCATCTCCGTACAAAAAGTCATCTCTCGAGGAAAATAATTTCTATTTCGTATCGAAATGAAAACATTTTTTTTTTAATTTTCCACGCTTTGTCGTCATAGTCAAAGTTGTTCGTATTGACGAGACCAATAACGTTTTCAAGACCATTGCTCAGGATCCTTTTATACATAGTATAGTTATGTAAACAATTTATACCCTATTTCCCTTGGTCACGGCATAACGCTTAAACGGCTGGACCGATTTCAAGAGATCTTTTTGTTGTGTTTATTCTTGAAGGTTCTTATAAAATAAAAAAAAGGTATTAGAGCGGTAATTATATCTTTTTTCGGAATCAAAATTAATAATTAAGACAGGACGTCTGTCTCTAGTTTGGAATTAATTAAAGTAGAACTGAAACGGAAATAAATTTCCATTGTAGAGATGTCCATTGCCAGAGCATCGGTCGATCTCTACCTTTAGTAAGTAGATAATATTTAAAAAATAGTATTTTTAATTATGACTATTGCGTAAACGAGCTTCTCCTACCTAGCTTATAAATGGTAGACGTTTCTTACTTTTTGACATATTATTGTTTAAGTATGCGAGTATGTACACACGTTTTATTATCAATAGATTGTTTTTAATGACGTATGGAAAACACTGAGGCAGGTCAGATACTTTCGAGATTCGCTCCAGCATTGGGTCTACATAGTAGAACATTTTTTGTAGTAGTAACATTTTTTAGATCTTCCTAAGTATTATTAAACGTAAATAGTTCTGCCACTCCATTACCTATGTGTAAATTAAAAAAACCGCTGCTTTAACGACCAGCACAGTTATTTTAAACTTTACGTAATACTATATTTTTTTTTAAGTACAAAACATTTACCTCCTTAAATATCTACTTATAGGTGAAAATTAACTGGTCGAATAGAAAACAAACCGTTTAAATTTCGAATGCAAAAATGACAAATAAAAAGAAAACTCACTTTTACAGGAGTCGCACGGAGCAGGCATGTTTCCAGCCAGTGTCAGTTGTATACTAGCACAGAGGACGGATGGGTGCGCGCGCATCGGCGGACCCAAGGCTTGTAGACTACTTGCGGCGCGCGGGTCAATAACTGACTCGACGTGGGGGAGGCCGGACAATTCTAACTTACCTTCTTTATTTGTAGGCTGGGAGACCGCTGCGTTATTTAATATTAATTGATGTATGATACTTATTGTTACTACCTGCTTTTTTAATCGAGACACTATAATATGTGTACTTAATTAAAACAAAATTAAAAACCGAACGAGTTCATCCTCGCATAAACTAAGTTTCCGTAAAAATGTAGTTTCATAATAACTGTATCACCGGATCACATAAATCTGTATTTTTGATATTATGAAATATATCAAAAATACGGAATGTTTTCGGAAAATCAAATGATGTTAAATGATATTTTTACACAATATGTCCTTATATTTTGTAAGCTTAAAAAGTTATAAGTACGTGCCAAATTTCATAGTTCCAGGTCAACAGAAAATCCATGAAATTGTGAAAATATACGTTATTCGTATGCTGGATTCTTTCAAGGCACTTTTAGTACAATATCTTCCACTTTCTAGAATAACGTCAGTTGAAAGACATACTTAACTACATAACGTTTCCGCAATCTGTATCTGAATAATTTTATTAATTTGCTTGGAGAAACGATGAGAGAAAACTCATGAACGCAAACATTGCGGAAACACACATACATAAATAGATGTAATATTACTTATGATTTATGAACAATGAGAAGTTTTCTAAAGAAAACTATCAACTATCGTTGAAAACGAAAGAGATGCATCTACTTTACCCTATGATCGTTCGTCTTTGGACTCGCTCTTTTGTTGATTTTTTTATAAAGTTTTCATTCCGAGCCGAAACCGGAATATGTAGAGAATTCACTGAAAATTATATTCGCAATTAAATATATTGCATTTTATTCGTTGAGTCTCCCGGCCTATAAAATAAGATAGTTGTTACATTACAGTACGTAGTTACAGGTAGAAAAGAGGTGGTACTGATCGAGACGCGGTGAGGCGGGAGGGGAGGGGAGGCATCAACAAAAACAGGCCCAATCGAACCGGTCGCGGGCGCTCAGATCCGATACACACAAGTCAAGTGCTCCATAAACTATGTATATACTTTTGTACCGACTCGATTGTACGATATTTGGTTGTACTTGTAACTCCATGTGGCTTCGGACGGTTTCAATTTATTACGAGTTGAACGTCATCATCATCATCAGCCCATATTTGTCCACTGCTGGACATAGGCCTCTCCAATTGCACGTAGTATCCAATTTAGTAGAACGTAATAGTAGTACAATAGTCACAGTGTTTGGAAAGAGTGTGAGTCAAAATGTAAAATAAATAAGAGGAAGTATGTAGTAATGTGCTTTACAAGTACATAGATTTCCTTTTCTTTTGCCCAGTCTAAATCTGTGTAGGAAGATGACATCGATCAATTGAGAAATCGATCATATATTATTATAATTCAAAATCGATGAACACAGTCAAGTTACTCTTTTGTATGAAAAAAAATCTCGAGTCAAGGTATGAAGAACAACTTCTTTTTATTCCCGGAAAACGTTATTTTATCTTCATATTAAGCTTCTAGTTCTGAAAATACTTTCATAAAATTTCACACACATTTCTCTGTCTTTCGAGCAGATAATTTAAAGCCTGAGAAAGGTCATAGGGTACTTTCTAATTTAAAATAAATATTATCAAAGTTGCATTTACAGCATTTTAACATTTCAACCATTATTTCGATCCTTTGCATTTATTTTCTAATTCAAAAGTAGCCTATATTCTTTCCCAGACTGTGAATTATCTTTATACCACTATTTTCGCATTTATAATATTATTATACACTAGTGGACGCCCCGCGAGTTCATTCGTGTAGTTTCAGCAGTTCACACAAACTACGCGAATTTAATGTCGCGTCCCACCGGATAGGACAGGGATAAAAATTGCTTTTGTCCTTTCTCAGGCTCTAAATTATCTCTATATCATATTACATTTATATAGATTCAGTACACACAGGACACACTTATTTTCGCAGTTATAATCTACTACACACATCAAAAGTGTCTAGGGATCAAGTATATTTTAGAAGATTGTAATCAAGAATATATTTTACATACATTCATAATTTATTCCAAAATGTGGTGTCAAAAAGTCATAGATACAGGCATGGGGAATTAGGTAGGATACCAATCCAGAAGATTAGATTTGATTTTAATAAATTAGGTTTTTTAGAGCTAAAAATGTTCTTGGTCCCTAGACACTTTTAATTTGTGTATATAAAAATAAGTCGAGTTTTTCTTCCTGACGCTATAACTCCAGAACGCACGAACCAATTTTCACGGTTTTGCAGTCGTTGGAAAGGTCTCGGGCTCTGTGAGGTTTATAGCGAAGAAAATTCAAGAAAAAAATCAACAGAAAAGCGGGAAAACGAAACGAAGCCACCAATTTCACCACCGTGAAACGGAGTTCGCCTTGTTTGCTAGTATTAGTATAGAACATGGATGCATTTTCAATAGGTACATAGACTATAAAAAGTGATACAAATTGAGCAGTGGAATATTAATGGTATTCTTTTTAGTGAGATGCTATGACAAATTTGCTTTAGTTTATACATGCGAATAACATAAGATACGTGGTATCCTATTATGCGTTATGCAGTAATATCTGTCTTTCATTCGAACTATCCGCAGCTTATAAGTGAGCTTTTACTTTACATACCTTTTTGTATGCATATTTCCGCACCATGTTTTTCATTAATGTCTGAGAGTTTCGCCAGCGATTTTGATTTGACCTTGTGTACATTGTATATACATATGTAGTATATTATGGTTATTTATGTTTTTACTTTATTATAATGTACCTACGCAGTTAATGTCCTCCTCTCTCACAATAACATCTCATTTACACATTGTAAAAAACAAATAATAAAGTGATTAGTACACACCGGATTCGAATCTAAAAATTGAGAATGCAAGCCATCGTTTACTACTAAATCTACAGTTAATTTCATTAAGAATTATAATAATTTCCGAAGTTCAAGCGACGTATATAAACAGTGCTAACTGACTGTACCGAGGTGTTTTTAAGGTATGCGGTTCACTGTACTCAAATGAAAAACATCTTTTTTTACATGTGATTGCTGTCTTAATGTAAACTGACTGCTGGCCGCAATAAACTTTTTTAGCTGTGATAAAAAAATAACAAGTTATTTTTTGTAGCACGTTTTTACATTCGTATAATAAGTACCTAACAGTACATTAGTAATCTAAGGAATAAATCGCTAAGCATTGACTGAGTGAGATTTAATTACAAAATTACACACGTAATAATATTCTTAAGGATTTTTATCCGACTACAAAAAAGAAAGAGGCTCTATATTTTCAATAACTTTTGACTGTGTCAATTGAATAGATTTGAATGATTATTTCTTTATTTGAAAGCTGGTGCTTCTCTTTTGATACCATTTAATTTACAAGTAGACTACAGTTTTAATTTCTTACTGTTTGAAGGTATTTTTATTCAATCTGTGAACGTCCCAGGAAACGTCCGCTCTTCATATTGTAGCTGTGCTGCCATACAACATGTGTCTATACAGGGAAAGGTAGCCCAGAATCACCATCACTTGTTTATTATCCCATTAGAACCCACTGTACTCGGGGACTGACATATTATTTTAAACTCTATTACTTGGAAATAAAAGTCATAATCAAATAAAAAATAAATACACTTCACGCCTTTAATCCCAAGGAGGGGGAGGCAGAGGCACTTGCTAAAGCAAGTACCCACGGTTCACCAAGCGTATTTAACCCAACGTGACAGGGGGTGAGCCCATCGCCGTTATAGGGTTCACACACCTTGTGGTGTGGGGTTTCATCACGATGTTGTCTTCACCGTACGAGCGTTGCGTTGCGTACATAGGCTCTGAAAAAGAGTCCCATTGGTACACGTCCAGTAGCCGGAATCGAACCCGGGACCTCCCGGTTACAAGTCAAGGGTCCGACCAACTGGACCACAGACGCCTGTCAAATAAAAAGTGTGCGTTAATGGATTAACCCTCGTGAGGTGACGCTTGCATGATTTTGCTAATCGCTGGTATACAGCACGAAGAACACATGAAGCCTGTTAACTACAGAAGACGCGACGAGGACCCAAAGTGAAGTCTCCGAAATGTGGTCATCATGCCCCAGAAGGGGAGAGTTGGCAACAATACAGGGATGGATAAAGATAATTTGTATGGAGTGAAGTGTGAGCGTTGAAAAGAGGCAAAAGCAAGTAGACGCGCACGTCTCCAGAGAATGGCCCGTACACCGAGAGGATGGTAGAGGGCTTGTCCCTGATATCATTAACCTTCGAGGGGTGAACAAGAAATTCTTATTTAACAGATACTTCTATCCTAAGGATAGGGAGTTCCTGATAATATATCTTATTCCGCACTTCTGACAGATTATTGGGTAATTAGATATAATTAAAGCGGAATATTGCACGTGTCACAAATACAGATAAAATAAAACACCCAGAGTTACATAACAAATTGAATGTCTAGGAAAATCACACCAGAAGTACTCAAACCAGAAACAACTTGCAAGCCGCTTAGCACTTTCAGCTAATCTCTTTTGCACCAAAATTTATGATAAATGATGGTACTTCTGTGTACTTGAAAACTGAAAAAGAAGGGTAAATGTGTTCTTTTTTCTTTTTCTGAAATTCCAATTCTTCAAAGCATCTCAGAAAGCCCTTTGTTTCCTTTTTATGGGTGGTACCTATTGTAAGGTTCGTATCAATATTTATAGGTGTCACAACAACATAATGCCTTTGTTTTGTTTAGAATACGAAAATAACAGACATTTGTGAATAAAAATACATCACACAAAATGTTAAAATAAAACAATAATTTCCATTGTCGTTTCTAAACGTCACCTCTCATACAAACACATCGTAACAACAATTTCCTGGGCGCATTGCACTCCAATTATTTCATAACCACGATTCAAAGTGCAAGGTTTTGCAACGACCGTATTACCAACGCATAAGAAACACGAAATTAATGTTTTCGTTTTGACAAGCGTACTGTCGCAAATAGTGATCTATGAACTTTAATGTCAGTGGCTTTAGATTGATATTACTTTGCATTTCCGATGTATAGTCTCAAGTCTTAAGCACAATCTTTCATCACTTACCAATTCACATAAAACCTTATTGCTTGTAGCATAAGAGTGATTTTACGTGTTAACGTATCACTGTACCAGTGAGAAATAGTGAAGAAACGGACAGACAATCGCTACAGCATTAGTAGTAGGGTCGATGACCGCACCACGACGCAATCCGCAACTATATGCCGAGGTTCGATGTTCTACGTGCTTTTTATTTATATTTGTGTAAAACTATTTATTCCTAATGTCCTGGTACTTGGGTATGTAACATCATAAATGAAATTGATTGATTGATTGTTTGAAGCCCGTTCTAAAACTTTTGTCAGTAATAATTTGTCTGTGTCTATGTATAAACATCATCATCATCAGCCCACACGTGTCCACTGCTGGACATAGGCCTCTCCAATTGCACGCCACTGTGATCTGTTTTCGGCTTCTCGCGTCCAGCTTATATTAGGCATCTTGCGTATATCATCAGTCCACCTTGCCTGAGGGCGTCCTACACTCCATTTGCCGAGACACGGTCTCCACTCGAGATGTATTAGACACCCTTCATCATCATCCGCATTCATCAGCGTGGCGTCCACTGCTGGACGAGGCGAGCGAACTAAATAGTACTTGAGCATAGAACTGTACTTGAGGGGGTTTCAGAAAGGAGATCAACTGTCTCGGTAGGTACATAATAGCTGTTCTGAGTAACATACCACAGTAAGGCAGAAGTATCGTTGACAACTTCCTATATGAACATAGGTCTGTACACATTCAAGAGCATCTTCTGAATGACGCAGAAATTCTATTAAGCACTCAAACAAAAGCGGGGTACACAGTATTCGGTAACGTAAGAACGTAATAGACACATCCAAAGTGTCTAGGGATCAAGAACATTTTAGAAGATTGTAATCAAGAATATATATTACAAAAACTGAATTCATTCATAATTTATTCAAAACGTGGTGATAAGTCAGGTACAATACAGGCATGGGGAATTAGGTAGAAGTGGTCTCCTATCCAGAAGATTAGATTTGATTTAAATAAATTAATTTTTTTAGAGCTAAAAATGTTCTTTATCCCTAGACACTTTTGATGTGTGTAGATGTGACAATTTATGATGCGTTTAATGTTTGCGTAGTTTACATATTCTTCAAAATCTTTCGACCCATACATTTTATTGACGACTAGGCGTAAAAACCCACTGCCACGATATCGGGACTATTTGAACAGGTTCCAAAACTCCGTTGACAACTACGGCTCTTTTTAATGAGGACATCTCGTACACACACAAATTATAACCTGGTATTGGATAATTGTATTCCAAAATATGTTTTTGTTCATAATTTAATTTGTACAGGCACCGGTGGCGGGAATTGATCCTCTTGATACCAAGTCTGAGACGTAGGTCACATCAAAAGCTATCTTATGATGATTAGGTATTAGATGTCACGTAACCAACTGTTTTGGAGGTAAATTAAGTTTGTTATTAAATCAATTATTAATAAAGATTTAGCATGGGGTCTTGTTAAAGCCAACATTTTTGACAATTTGTTCTTATTATATTATTATGTAGTCTCTGATAGAGTTCGTGAGTCTAGCCCGGTCCTTTTTAGGGTTTAAAAACTAAGAGAGATAATTTATGTTTGTTTCCAAGATGTTGTGTCTCTGTCTGTCTGTATGAAATTAAACAGGTTGTATGTATGCTTTCTATATTTTTCTAAGTTTAAAATCATTTAACTTCGTAAGTAACGACCTAAGTAAGTGAAAGTAACACTGGTAAGTGAGCTACCTAAGTAGGTAAATTGATAATACCTACATACATAGCAACATAATAACGTGTACCTTCTTCAGCTTCTACAAACGATCGACAGTAAATTACAGCTCTCGCAACTTTCCACGATAAAAAATGTCTACTGAAATTCCTCAGTTTTAACAGACGTGGCGGCGCTCGATGAACTCCGAGCTCAAGGCCGGCCTTAACTGGAGTGTGGCGAAGACGGCAGCGCTGGAAAAAGAAACAAAGCAATATCTGCAGGACCCTATACACTCTTCGGGTATGCTAGGACCCGTGGTGATTGAGGTGGTTAGGAAGTGAATCCCGTGGTAAATAAACCAGAATCAGGCAATCAGATTTTGCCTCCTGAGATGACATTTTGTATGGAGAAAAAAAAATATTTTTCATTTCCCCGCATTGTCGACATAGTAAAAATTGTTCATATTGACGAGCCCTACAACGTTTCTAAGAACATTGCTCGGGTTCCTTTTACGCTCTGTATTGACTAATACATTTCAAGTTCTACGCGCGCGTTGGAATCTTTTACACAGAAAGCACTGTTACCTCGGTAACGTGTGGAGATATTCAGTTGAAATAACTAGGATTACTGACGCCACCGTCTACATTATTTTTTTTTTTAAATATTATTCTGGAATGGGGTCCTGAATAATAAAGAAAGCCTACAGTGCAGTGGGTTGTAGGGCAAAGGTCTCTCTCTCTTCCCTTTCTCCGTTCTATCCGATTCTACGCTGATGTCCACCAGACGGTCTCGTCGCACCACCTCTTAAGATAGGGTCCCCGTTGTCTCTTGCCGTTCTTTGGGAGCCAGGCCATCATCTTATTTGCCTAACATTCCGGTGACGTAAAAGCAATGTGGCCAGCCCAACCCCCATTTAAGCTGCGGCGCTTTTTGAGCTACATCTAAAATATTTGTTTGTTTCGGCGCGGAGCTCTCAGTATTTCTGATTCAATTTACAACGTTATATTTCCACGAGTTACAGAAGAGTCCATATCAAATATGTTTGCTCTAGGTACACCTTACGCGTAGTAGAATTGTTAGAGATAGAATTAATTAAGTTTATTTCTTTTTAATAAATGACTGGGCTGAAAGGAGGTTGTGCAATGGTCCAAATCTAGACACGCGGCAGCGTGTCAAGCCAATTTCAAGAAACAGAACTGGCGAGCCGCCCCGCGTGTAATATTAGACGAACCATTTGGAGCCACTTTTGACACCCTCATGAATCACAAACTATTTCACATAAACGTATCAAATTTGGCTCATATATTGAGATTTGCGGGATACATATGTGTTCTAAATTTCATACGCTTATCTCAAACGGTTATTTAGATACTAATGTCCAAAAATCCTCATTTTTATCATACCTATAGATCAAAACTCTAACCTAATTCCAGATGGCCTACGGAGTTAAAATTAAATTCTATTATGAACGCTTAACATAAATACCTAATTAGTACCTGTACCTAACTATAGATGTAAGAATCAGTAAGTAATCAAAACTCATAACAGCCGATCTTTATGGTAGGTATGTGGATCAACTTACCAAGATTTGATTGGAGATTTTTTTTTAATCACTATGAACAAGCGTTTGACCACCATCCTACCTGATTTTAAGCAGCGATGTGGTCTACGATGGAGCACACTTGTTCAGCAGGTACCTATTCACCCGCGACTTGAAGACCTTCAAACTATACTGCGCAGGAAACACAGACTCGGGCAAGTCGTTCCACATCCTGGCGGTACGCACTATGAAAGTGGACGCAAACCGTTTGGTTCGCGTAAATGGCAATTCCACCTGGTATGGGTGATGTTTTGCCGTTCTCCTGGTTGTTCTATTGTAAAAACGCGATGGGGGTATTAGGTTATGCAACTCCGTAGCACACTCTCCGAAATGCACCCGATAGAAGACAGATAGGCTCGCAACTCTGCGGCGATGCTCTAGGCTTTGTAGCCGAGAATCAAACAGCCTGTTGTCACTTATGAGCCTTCTAGCACGCCTCTCTATTGCCTCCAGAGCCTCTAGCTGATATTTGGCTGATCCATCCCAAAGATGAGAGCAGTATTCCATACACGATCGAACTTGTGTGGTGTGAAATACCGTCGCACCTTCGAGAGGATGCCCAGCTTCTTGGCTGCGCGTTGGGCCGTAGCCTCAATATAGGAGCCAATGTTGAGGTTGGAGGTTAGCGTCATGCCTAAAAGCTCCAGCCGATTGGCTATAGGCAGGGATACATCCCGGAAAGTGGGAGCCAGATTTAATGGGTTCCTTTTTGCTGAGAAAAGACACGCCTGTGTCTTAAGCGCATTGAACCTGACCAGATTGGCCTCGCCCCAAGACTTCACTAAGGGACAGGTTCAAACGCTCAACCAATGCCTCTCTGAGTACCCGGATTTGCGGTCCGCTGGCTTGCGCGTCAGATGTGTAACTCTCCACAACAGTGCTGTCGTCTGCGTACCCATAGATACCGGGTTTCAGCAGATCGTTTATATGCAGCAAGAAGTGTTGCAGAGAGAACAGAACCCTGAGGTACCCCGGCATTAATTGCCATTAGATCGGACGAGCAGCCATCTGTGACTACTCGGAGCGATCGTTCCCTCAGAAAATCAGCCAACCACGCGCAGAAACCAACAGGCAGTCCAAACGACGGAAGCTTGCTAATCAAACTGTCGTGCCAGACCCTATCAAACGCCTTGGAGATATCCAGGGAGACAGCTAAAGTTTCCCCGTGTTTCTCCAAGGTCTCACTCCAGATGAGCGTGACGCATGCAAGAAGGTCCCCAGTGGACCGGTTTCGGCGGAAGCCATATTGCAGGTCAGAGAGGAGGTCGTTGGCTTCAAGATGCGTCAGCAGCTTGCTATTCAGTACACGTTCCATCGTCTTACAGAGGATGGAGGTGACTGAGAAAGGTCTGTAGCAGGTAGGGTCAGCACGACTACCCTTTTTGGGTACAGGTTGCACATTGGCAAGCTTCCAAGTGTCTGGTAATTTTCCGGCCTCCAAGGAGAGGCGAAACAGGCGCGTCAAGGCAGGAGTTAATTCAGGCGCACATGTCCTCAGAACAATAGCTGGAATACCATCGGGGCCACTGGCTTTATTCACGTCTATATCGCGCAACGCTTTACGTACCTCTTTTTGGCGAATGCGGATTTCGGGCATAGCCGTCACTCCAAAGCCAGTCGTAGTTGGAGGTACCGCGTTACCAGCATCAAGACGCGAAGATTCCGCAAATAACGACGCAAGCAGATTTGCTTTGGCCTAAGCGGAGTGTGCAAGTGACCCGTCAGACTTCAGCAGAGGAGGCAGTGAGGGGTTGCAGAAGTTCGCCTCGACCGCCTTTGCCAGCGACCAGAACGCTTTACTCCCCGCAGGGTACGAAGCCAGTTTGGCGCCTATACGGCCAATGTGATCGAAGCGAGCCTTCCGCATAACCTTCTTGCAGGGCTTGGCAGCTTTGTTGAAGGCTTTCTTCCTCAGGCTAATGTCCGACGCCCGGGCGTTACGGGCAGCAACCCAGGCCAGGTAGGCCTCGTGTTTGAGCGCCTCAGCGCGCAAGCATTGGGGCCCAAACCAGGGCTGAGCCTTGACGCCGTGCGCTGCATCAGAATACGGGATATAGTATTCCATACCCTGACGCAGAACACCCGTCAAGGCCTCCGCGCATGCCGATGGGTTAGCCGAGGAGAAACAGACCTGCTGCCAAGGATAAGATGCAAAAAAGGACCGCATCTCATCCCAATCTGCTGACTTGTAACGCCACAACCGCCGTGTGCCTCTAGGGCTGGGGTCGGGGGGGTAGTACACTGATACAGATTTCACCAGACAACGGTCGGAGTTTCCTAAAGGAGAAGATACCGAAACCGAGTATCTGTCTGGATCTGTTGTCAGCAGAAGGTCCAGGCAATTGGCTGTATGCGTATCAACATCCGGCACCCTAGTAGCCTCTCGGACCAACTGGGTGAGGTTATGCGATAGTGCAAGTTTGCGCATCTCTCTCCCAGCGTGGTCAGTGGACTGGTATGGGAACAGCCATTCCTGGTGATGGCAATTAAAGTCCCCCAGTAACACTAACTGGGCTGTGGGGTCCCTTAGCTGAGCTGCATCAGCCGCCTCACTGATGTATTCTGTGAGCCTGGTCGCCTCCTGATCTCCGGAGTGCGAGCGGTAGACGCAGACATAGATAGTTTTATCTATACCAGCGTCCACCAACACCCACATGACGGACAGTCTGGGGTCCTCAAGATTACGGAGACACAGACAGCAGATGTCGTCCCTGACATAAAGGCACACTCCAGCACGTGCCCGGAACTTGTGCTCTAGAGAGTGCCCGGGGTACTGCAAGTACGCAGTGTCAGTTGGACACCCTATCTGCGTCTCCGTAAGGAACAGGAGAGAAGGTTTGTCGGTCTCGAGGTGGTGGTGGACCGACACTAAATTAGAGTGCATGCCTCGGATGTTAGTGAGGTGCACTTTGAGGTAGAGGGCGTGCATCCGCTGTGAAACGGTTCCTTTCCTGTTGCTTTTTTTCATTATGTGGAGGTGTGGGGTGTACTAGCGAAACAGAAGAAGGGTGCGTTTCAGTGATCGTCAGCAGGAGAAACTCACACATGAAAAGCACTATAGGGAAACCAGACTGGAGACTGCTGGGACGCTCGAACCCCCCCGAAAATGTACACCGTTCCCTCTATCCGGTTCGCCAGCCGGCACGGTGGCGTATCTCGGGATTTTTCGCAAGATGGCGGGGCAGCCTTTCATGAGTGGCTAGGTCACTACTTGGGCCCCCAACTGTCTGCGGGCGGCCAGCGGAGCACCGTTTCTTCGGATCCAGCTAACCTCCAAGGCTGATCTACCAGAGACTTCCCATGAACGAGAGTCAAGAACGCTTATTGATCACTGAATGGAAATACTACCCTGACCTGTTTCGCTGAAAGGCTTCACCGAACAGGCATGCCGGAACATGGATGGGGATACCCAACCACTTGGCGGCATGGTTTTGTTCGGTGGTGGGAGGCTTCGGCCGCGGCTACGGCCGAAGCCTCCCACCAGAATGATACCTGGTTTGCACCACCCAGGGACCACGTGTGGGGTGTCGAAGCAGGGTTTTTCCCACGGACGTAGGTATCACAGTCCCCAAAAAATAACATATAGGGATGATAAGTGTAATGCTTGAGGAAAGTTAACATGTAGGGACATCCGCTAACTTCAAACTAGTCATCAGGGGAGAAAACACTGTATTTATACATGTTATAAATTTTGCGCAAAAAAACGCTTCCGGGAGCTGACCGCTAGCCAATCGTACGCAGAGATATACTATGAACGATTCCTTAAGGGGGAATTCTTGAATTTGCCTATTTTGCAGGCCTGGCACAGGCTGCTGTGTACACGTATACGATAAATGCTGATATACATTAGATAGAGCATTTCTTCATCTCGATTCAAATAGAGAGCTTTTTTTTAAAAATCATTCATAATTCATCCGAAAATACGAAAATGATGAACCCTGTTTGACGATTTTGGCCAAAAAAGGTCAAACGCGGGGCCTAACACAGATGTCTACGGCTGTTCCCTGAGCTACGGAGTATGTGGAACGGACCGTACAATACTTCAACTAAATTCAAATAGAAGCGCTTTTTCAAAATGTAGTCAGAAAAATCTATAATTTTGTAAAATAATTAAACTGACAAAAAATCTCATACAAAAATGTTGTTGTGCCATCGCGTTGACAACTTCAACCCCGTCAGTCCGCGGCTGGATGCCGTCCTGGAAGCACGATCACGCCCAATTTTTCTCTAAATAATTTGCATGTGTGCAGTGCTCTTTTTGGATATATTTCTGAGTAAGTACCTATATTTCATACACTATTCTTTGTCAGGAATTGATGACAGTATTATATTCTGTACGATTCATGGTCGTTTCCTTGTATAGATGATAAAAAAAAGAGTCCAAAGAAATCTGTAAACAAACATCCATTTCCTTTTACTTTGACGTGTAACCATATCAAATAAAATTGATAATGACAATAAAGCTTCACCCTCAAAATCGGGTATATTTTCACGTTGGTAGCATAGTATTATGTCATTTAGTGTGAGGCATGGGAGTACAATCGTGTTCAATTTCATTTTCGATTTTTGTAGTGTAAAATGACATACAGTAACTGACGTAATCCGTTTTATTTCAGAGTCTAACACGAAAATTTAATCAATCTAGAAAACAGTGTTGCCAGCTAAACCTGAAGTCGATAAATGTTTTAAGCTGTTGACCTGGCTACTTGTTTAACTCTGTGCAGAAAGCGGACCAAGAATTTTAGCAACAACTGGGAGAAAGACAGAAGAAAATAAGTCATTTAAATAATGCTTGTGTATTGTTTTATTTGTAAGTTAATAAACAATACGAACAATTTAATTAACATTTATTTATGTAGGGAGGTAGGGATATCCTTACTTCTGTTAGCCTCGTGATCGTCCAGTTCGTGAAAATAATGATACCACATTGTATTCATTCATATTTAGTAAAAGTCGACCGAAGGGATGTAGGGTACCAAAGGGATTATTGGGCCATATAGCCGCCTATTACCTATTACCGATGCTCTTAGTATTGTGTCCTACCAAATGTAACCCCAACAACGATCTGAAACTCCTAGGCTCCTTCCAGTTCATCCCGGCTGGACATCTGCTGCACCTGTACATCTTCTTGATATTACCAGTTCTAGCAGCAAATTGCCTATAAAATGGCATTTACCCACTGGCGTTTTGATTTTTTAAGCTAAATTTGATGCCGATTTCACGCAAGTAGATAACAGCGGTTGAAAATGAAGGCATTCATTGAACTGGTACATACACACATTAACATGTTCTAGGGATATTTCAATCAAACCTAAATATCTAAAATTATATTAGCTTTGTTTTAAGACATCTATACATAAAAATAAACCGCATTTAATAAATAGCCTATCTAATCTGACATTAATCTTTTGGATGAAGTTTTTTTAAAAAAAAACTGGATTCAATGGAGCATGCCTAGGATATGGCTTCAAAAAAGAGCTCTCCAGAATTTCCCTGAACATATTGTGCATGAAAACCAGCTTTTCTTGCATGTTCATCATAAAGACTGGGGACAGTATTCCAAGACAGAAAATTGACACCCTTGTTTTGAGTATCCAGAACCGCCGCAGATGTGTCAGGAATGGCTAAGGTGGCACTCCACAGGTTTGGTTTTTTTTGTAAATGTTTTCTTTAAACTGGTTTTTTTTTAAACGGAAAGCATTTGACCACTATCCTACCTGATGTAAAGCAGCGATGTGGTCGACGATGGAGCACACTTGTTCAGTAGGTACCTTCAGACTGTACTGCGCGGGAAACACAGACTCCGGGAAGTTATTCCACATCCTGGCGGTTCGCACTACAAAAGTGGACGCAAACCGTTTGGTTCGCGTAAATGGTATATCCACCTGGTATGAATGACGTTTTGCCGTTCTCCTGGTTGTCCTATTGTAAAAACGCGATGGGGGTTAGGTTATTCAACTCCGTAGCACACTCTCCAAAATGCGCTCGATAGAAGACATATAGGCACGTAACCTTGCGGGGATGTTCTAGGCTTTGTAGTCGAGCATCAAACAACCTGTTACCTATGAGTCTTCCAGCACGCCTCTATAGAGAGGCGTGCTAGAAGCAATAGTGCCTCCAGAGCCTCAAGCTCGTATTTTGCTGATCCATTCCAAAGATGAAAGCAGTATTCCATACACGATCGAACTTGTGCTTGGTGCAATGTGCAACTGTCCCGATGTGAAATACCGTCGCACCTTCGAGAGGATGCCCAGCTTCTTGGCTGCGCGTTGGGCCGTAGCCTCAATATAGGAGCCAAAGTTGAGGTTGGGGGTTAACGTCATACCTAAAAGCACCAGCCGATTGGCTGTAGGCAGGGGTACATCCTGCAAAGTGAGATCCAGATGAAATGGGCTCCTTTTTGCTGATAATATAGACACGCCCTGGGTTGTGATGTTTTAAAAAACATTTTTTCTTCTTCTTCTAAGTTTTTTTTAGTTAAAAAGATTATTATCAGATTAAATCGTATATTAAATAAGGTATATTTTAATTATAGGTCGTAACAAAAAATTAGTATGATTTTAGATAATTATGTTTGAAATATTCCTAGACCATGTTAATGTGTGTATTACCCGAACTAATATTGAAAGAAATTTGAACGAAACACTTTTCATTTGACATGTACACAAATGTTCCGAAAATTACTTTTAATATCGAAACAGACATTTTGTATACCTGTCTATGTGTGTGTGATAATACGTATAGGAAAGCGATTTTGTATGCAGCGATGATGACGTCAAAAAGAGAAATAGGCCCTTAAATGAACATTTGATAATTTGTACGGGGGAAAAAGTCGACTTTATACAAATACAATGTATGTTCAAGTGGGGTATCAAATGAAAGGGACACGAACATTTAAAATCGGAGGTTTTTTAAATTTGCAATTTTTATTGAGTTAAAAAGGATCGAAAGGGGGTGAAGTAGGGGTATAAAAAGTTGCATGGAGGTATTTTAAAGGCGCACACCGACGACCCATAATCGATTGTTGATAGCAGCGATGTGCCGAGCTCGAATTTTGAAACTCCAAAAAATCCTTATACAGATTTCGGTGTCCAGGGTGACTTCTGTTACCTTTATTTTAGTACGTTTTTTATAGAATTTCTATTAAAATTTCTTTTGGACTTTCTGCCGTTTCATAACAAACATTTATTCACGCTTCGTTATTGGAGATCAACAAATCTTGTGCATGTGTTTATTTGGTTACTTCGCTGGTCTGAGTGTGTCTGTGGTCTAGTGGTCGGGTATTTGACTTGTGAGGGAGGTCGCGGGCTCGAGACCGGCTGTAGGATGAAATAGATAAAATCCGCATATCACAAGGCGTGTGAAGCCTATAACGTTGGGTTCATCCTCTGTCACGTTGGATTAAATACGCTTCGTGAACTGTGGGAATTTGATTGGCCTGTGTCTCTACCGGGACCGCTTTGGGATTAATAGGCGTGAAGTGTATTTTTTTCTCTGTACGTCAAGTAATTATTCGATCTGTCCATAGTTGAGTCATGACATAGTTGTTTTTTAATCAAAGGATGTTGAAAAAAAACATTTTTAATCTTGTAACATTATGGTAAAGTCTATTTTCGTATGTTCAGGTAGTAAAACGCAATCGTGTTCGAAGCGCCGTGGCCGCGGTCCGACCGTCCACGAGGCGTTGGAACGGATACCCAAAAAAGTGGTCACAGTGGCCAACCGGAAGTGGCACGCGCCAGGCTATGACCTGTTCGACTGTGGACCGCTTGTAGACAAGCCGGCGCATCCCTTTCGGTATTTTGACGACAGCAGCGACGAGGATGACTACATGCCTGTTTTCGGTAAGTATTTACAATATAGATTAGAGTAAGTGCATATCAGCAGGTGTCAATTCTCTGAAACTAAAAAAAGCATTCAGTATGATTTAGAGAAACATTACATTTCGACGGGCCCGTTGGTGTAGTGGTCAGCATGTCTGCCTCTTCTCCATAGGGCCGTGGGTTCGATTCCCACCGCTGCTGGCAGGTATTTAGGTGATGAGCTTTTAATTACTTGTTGGATGTGTCTGGGTGTTTTATTTATATAAGTATGTATTTAAATGAAAAAATATAAATATATCTCGTTGTCTGATTTCCATAACACAAGTGCTTTAGCTACTTAATATGAGATGAAGGCAATGTGTGTGTTGTTGTGAAATATTTATTTATTTATTTATAGATTAGAGTAAGTGCATATCAGCACGTGTCAATGCTCTGAAACCAAAAAAGCATTCAGTATGATTTAGAGAAACATTACATTTCGACTTAATAGGGTATTTGGAACGTTGAACAGGTGAACGCCTAGGTTGCGTAGAGGAGTCGTCTATAGAGTCCCGCGGTGCTCGGCTGGCGGTGCGGCGTGCGGCGATGCGGAGGCAAGTGCTCCAGGCGGCCGCCGCTTCCAAGCTGACCACGGACACGCGGAGACATGCCGCACTCGCCAGCGCTCTTAAGGTCAGTGGGAGAGCATTAACCTATGATTCTAACCAGCAAGTAGACGCGCATGTGTCCAAAGAATGGCCCGTACGCCGAGAGGCAGAGAGGCCTTGGGTGGTGGTGGGATTATCCCAGGTTAACCCTTAACCCTTTAACAGACAGACGGTTTGTCTGTAATTAATTGATTTTAGACTTTATTTCAACGGACTAAGGTTCAAATTTCGGTGGGGTCTATATTCCCTCTGTCTGGTTAAGGGTTAATACAACAAAGGGTAAAAACTTAGTCTAAACTAACTTTGAACTTTAAGGAATACCTTCACGACCCTTGTAGTGAAAATTGGGATTATACCAATTTTATAAAAAAAAATATAAAATATACAACAGCCAGTGGCGGGCCGTGAAATTTTCATCAGGGGAAGCTGTCTCCTATGAGTAGGTACATACGACACAAAAATAACATTAAGTAGGTACCAATTTTGTGCCAGACTACAAAATATTTCAATAGAAGATTGGAATGTGGATGCCTTCCTCTTCCCAAAGCACTACATAATAACCTTATTCTGCCTAACTAAGTAAATACACTAAAAAAGCAAGAAACTACCTCATAATACCTTGTGTTTGCTCCAAGTTCAAATAAAAACAATCCCGGCGAAATTCGTCCGCGACTCTGCACTTTTCATTCATATTTAGTTCAGAG
>SJJU01004334.1:0-35901 GCA_012932125.1 Conopomorpha cramerella | reverse complement strand
ATTTTACCGTACTGCTCTCCAGTTGGCTGAGGGACACGATTGGTCAAGTTTTTTCAAAAGAAAAAAAAAATCAACAAACAACAACAAAAGTCATTTTCAACGTTATCGGGTGTAATCAAAAACGAAAAGCTAGAAAATTGGTTAAGTGAGTATGGGTTTAGGGGACTATCCGGCGGAATATGACAGGGCGAAGCATGGCCCGTACGATCCGGCGCGGTACTACGGGAAGGCTGACACCCCCTTCGGAGACGTAAAGCTTGTTGACTTGCCGAAGTGGTTTGCCAGGCGCAACAAGTCTCCCAGTGCCTTTATGGGCCTGTGCAGTCGAGGCTGGTGGCGTTGGCAGCACAAGTACTTCCAGCCGAAGAGAGTAGGGGCCGCACCATTCCTGCAGCTCCTCGTCGGCTCCATGACAGCATTCTACATGTTCAACTACGGAAGGATGAAGCATCACAGGAACTACAAGTACCATTAACGTGTGCAAGTGATGTGTCATTTGAAAATGTATGTTTAGTAAAATAAATTGTACTGAAATTACTATAACGATGTCTATGTTTGCACAACAGGAATTGTACATTAAAATTCTCAGTTGATTTTTTTTTCGATTATTTCATGATTTACATATTAGCTAGGTGGATTTATTACTCAGCAAAATGAGTGTTCAACCAGGGTAATTTGTTTGATCTAGTTATCGTTATCTCGTATACAAGTTTGCTTAAATTTACGAATGCTTCTGTCCCGTGATTCGGAGTTGCAGTCTCGATATTCATCGGCTGAATTCAAATTGAAGTGTCGATTGAAAACATTTGAACTGGCCGCTAAGCTCTCTCTTGCATGTGGTGTCAACCGGGTTAAACAAATCAAATACAATTAATCTACATAGAGACCGTATCACTTTTGTTTTATACTTCGGATTTCCTAACCTCGGGTATCGTTATAATCCACATAATTAGCCACATGACGTCCATTACTGGACGAGGGTCTTCCTCAATGATTTCCACGATCAATTGGGGGGAAATGCCATAATCGCCACGCTTGGCAGGCAGATCGGCGATCGCAGTGGTGATGTGGTTTAACTCACAGAGAACGCTGCAGCTCATCCTCTGGAGGGTTCCCTCGGTCGCCTTTTACGAACCCGAAAACAAAAAAAAATTGGGCTGGGTACACATGTATTCTATTCGCCGTCACCACATTCGCTCGGGATTTATAGGCCCGTATTTTGAAACGATGATCAATAAGCGAGTTCCTTGAGTATAGATTTTCTCTTACAGAAATGCGTTTTGGGCGGGTCTAATGATACTTGAGCAGAGCTCCTTGCTTGAGGGGTATTTCAGAATACGGGCCATAGTTTTAACACTGTATGTACACAACTCTATCTCAATGGTGGCGTTTGCTTTCTAGTGTTTGTTACTTTTGTTTCAATAATTGCCAGCGTGTCACAAGCAGCATTGAATGATAAACATCACTATTGTTGGGTTCGATTCCCTCTCCCATCATAGTGCTGCAGTGATGTATTTGTTGTGTGCGTCTGGCTGTGACGTCTACTACATCTAGTACACAAGAATGAATGTTAGTAAAAGTATTTAAGGCTCCGGTATCCATAGCACAGTGTAATTAGGGGTCATATCATCCTGTGTGAAATGACCCCAGGGACAGGGCCCAGTATATTTTCATGGGGCCCACACTTGACTCCACTCTAAAAGTCATTCCTTTTATTATGGTCATGGTTCTGATTAATTATAAATCTTTACTTTTTATTACTTCTAACTTTATTATAAATTCGAAGTAATGCATATCTGAACTCACTTGATTGCACATTGGATTTAATTACTTTATGCAGAAATATATATTATATAGGGGACCGGTTTTATTGAATAAGTTATGATATCTATGTAATTAATAAAGTTTTTGCAAAATTGGTTGACAATGTTAGTAATAGGTTATATCGTTTTGTAATAAAATACTAATTATGAAACGTATCTTTAAATTCTAATGTGATGTAAAAATACCTACTTAGGTACGCTGTTGGGTTAAGTAAAAGAGTGTATATTTTGAATATTGGCTACTGTTTATAAAGGAATATTTTAAATGGTATGTTTTGTTCCTTTCGGCCACTTCACACTTGGGTTTCATAACTGGTAAGAAAAGATACTAACTAAGTGTGTTTTCACAACCGTTGTGAAAAAAAAACTAAACAAGTGCCTTTCAATAACCGTAATCAAAAATACATTTTTTAGCACATATACACTAAGCCTGCGTCATGATGAAGTTCTAATTTGACTATTGGTCGGATAATAATTAGCTTCGAACCTATCGTACGATATTATACGAGTGCAAGTCTGACCAATAATCGAAATTGTCTTTGTCATCTCTTATCTAAATTAAGTTTTCTATGTATATAATGATAATTTAAATATGAAAAATAATTTTATAAATTTGGGAAATAGTTGGATGTAGTAAGCTATATAACAACAATGTTAATTGAGAAACTGTTTTTCTGCACCGACCTGGCTCCCAGGCTTATTTATTTATTCAATACTTTTTTGCAAAAAAGTTCAATAGCCGGTTTTAATACTAATAGTATTTACTACCAGTCAACCAAGAAAATAGTTGCGGGTCAGTATTATAATGACTGTAAGAAAAGGAAATTTAAAAAACTATCTATCTATAGAAATAAAGATAGATATCAATAGATACATAATCATTATAAATATAAACACTACTATAATAAATATATAAGCAAAAATGGTCTAATATAGTACGTATACTATTTTTTCAAACCAAGGTGCAAGTACCAGTGGTGAAGCCGTACCCGGTACCGGTCCCGCACGTGCGTCCAGTGTTCCACCACTCCCGTCACCACTCGCACGAGGAGATGGACGAGCCCGACTCCGAGGAGGAGCCGTACTACCCCCATGAGGAGCGCCTGGAGTCGAGGCCTGGCAAGAAAATCGTGCGCTACTCGAAGAGGATTAGGAGGTGAGGATTAGACGGTACTTAAACTTAGTCAAGGAATAAAATTAAACGGATTCGAAATTTAGTCCAAGGTACCGGAATTATCCCACACTCTTTTCCACCATTGAAAGTAGAGCGTGGTAGAGCTATACCATAGGTAGAGGTAGAATCTTAAGGGGCAAAAGAAAAGACTAGAGCTAGATCAATGACCATTATTGGTCTAGATCCCGGCGGCGCGGCGCCTATACTCTAATATCTAATGGGGAATTTTCTTTGACGTTTTTCTGATAGATTATCGGGCTGAGAACTGTTATTACTGTCATACTTTTCTAACAAAGTTTAAAGAAGCGTCAAAGAAAATTCCCTATTCACTGCCACAATAACTACCAATCTTGTGTCTCGCTCTCTGTCATTAATGTCAATGCGACATTTCAGGTTTCATCAACGATCCGATGATACGAGTTCAAAAAGGACATTTACCTGACAAACAAACTCAAACTTATATCATTGCATCAATAAATTAGAAATCAGAGTATAGGCTGTTGTCTTTGATTCCACACTAGGTAATTAAATTAAACAAATATGGATTACCGTGCTTATTTCACAGACTACTGTGAAATCCATCCGTGTACTAAGACGTCCTCCAATTGCGTCAGCGTAGAATCGGTTTTTTATACTAAGTGCGCGCCCTAATCAACGTTTGTATCACGTGCTCAAGTAGTTAGGCTAGTGCATCGTTTGCTTCTTTTATCCCAATACGATTAGAGCGTGACAAACGTTACATGAATTCAGATCCGTGCTTGAGGGGAGAATAAAAATTCTCATAAATTTATCGTCGTGGCACTGCATTGTAATAGTAATTTATGACACCACAAACAAATATATGTCCTACAGTTCCAGGCCAAGGAGTCGCCGACCAACGATATCGTTCTACGACCGCACCCGGCGACGCTGGCCCAGCCGCCGCTCTCCGTCCAACCTCCGGCGCGAGGTGGTCCTGTCCCGCGCCAGACGCATCAAGCCCATAGCCTCGTCGCTGCACATTGAACACTCACCCGGCTTCAAGGAGTACGACGACGATGACGACTATTAAAGGCCACACACGTCCCGTATTTGACGTACGAAATGCGGCGATTCAAGTATCAAAAAAACTTGTGAAAACTGTCCCCAGATTTCTACTTGAATCGTCACGTTCGGCGCGTAAAATTCCTGTACGCGGTCGGTTTAATGTCGCTCTGAAGACTGGGGTTTTGGCGTATGTCTGTCCCTATCGTTTATAAAGAAACGATAAGGACGAATGCAGTTTGTTAATTGAACGTCTGAGAGTGTAAAACCGGACTGATTGCAGTTCTCCTGGGACAATTTCTGTTCTAGATTTGTCGCTTCTCTTGATAAATCAATAGTTTCGGTTTTCAAATTTTAAAGTCCATAAAATGTTTATGATGGGTTACTGAATAATATACGTACCCATATACTTTTTTTCTTAAGTTGGAAACGTCAATGTCTCAAGTTGATTTTCCAATTGATTTACAATTATTATACTAATTTTGCAATTTGGAACGTTTCATGTATCTCTTTCTTTATTCCCTTGTTTATTTAGCTAATTAAGTTGAACAACGAGCATTTACATAGCAATGTTATTTAATTTTATTATTGTTAACTACTTTATTCGTGCCAGTGAATATTACTTCGACCGTCGATTCAATTAACCATCACTCTATCGTTATTTAGTGTTTGTAGATTGTATATAAACTGTAGGTAGATATCGTGAGATTAAGAAATAAACTTATTTTTTTTTATAATATGACATCGTAGTTTGTTTTACACACATTTACGTTTTGTATCACTCAGTTGTTTTATTGGCTCTGTGGAGGCGGTGCGTCGTAAATTAATTGATGTGCTGTGTGTAATAATTATACATATGCGCTCAGTGTGAGATCAACGTACGGTTACGCTCGGCCGCACGCTTTTACCCACGCTCCAGTAAGCAGCCTGCATCTGTTTACTAGCAGCTCTTCATTCACACATCACGTGTCGTGCTCATCACCTACATGTACGAAGACTGCAGACAGACGCTGAGGAATTTCTGTGACCAGGGTAAAGCTAGAAGCATGCAAATGCAAAAAAAATGCATCCATGCAAATAAAGAAAAAATTCCCACCCCTTGGTGAACAAAATTATATTACATGCGAACTCTAGGAAAATAGCTCAAACATGTTATATGTTTCCGCTACATAAGCGATCTTTTTAAATTATAGCTGCGTACCTTAAAATATAGGAAATTCATAGATTGGTGTTGCTTTTGTTGCAAAGATTTTACATACCGTCCACTAATATTATCTCGCTTTCTGTCCTTATTTATGGTGAGATCTTTAAATTTACGCAACGGATTGTAATGCGGTTTTCTTTAATTATAGAGTGATTTTTGAGGAATGTTTATACGTATAATACATGCATATTATTATTAGTTAATAATATATATTGGTAAAACAAGTTTCCCGGGTCAGCTAGTTATCTATAGAATCGAAAGTGAAAAAGTACTGAGTGGTGGTCCTGGATGGTATCATAAGAAGTACGCTCAATCCATGAAAGTTGTATGAATGGATATATTTAACACTTCCGCGGATAGTAGATTAAAGACAACAGAAGTTTTAGGTACTGTTATCACGTCGACAGGTAGGGGTCGTCTCCCGGAAAGTGTTAAAGATCTTGACAATCGTAGGACGAATCTCTGTCTGTCTGTATGTCAGCGTTTTTTTTATGCATTACCCTGTCTAAATGAGTCAGTAGGTATGTATTACGTACTTACATTGGGGGTTTTTAAACTAAACTAAATTGAACTGCAAAATATATAAATATTGTCTCGATGCTATCGATTTTATGCATAGAAATCCAGGCGTGGCATCCATAATAATTCTCAGAAATGGCTTAATAAATTAATATGTATGTAGTATTGTGTATTCATGAGTGCAGTTTTTCTTGTAAATAACATGGTTTTAATAGTTCACTGGGCGAGTTCTTTCAAATACCATACTTAAATTAATGTTGTCAGCACGAAGCAGTCAAAGTTCGCATTATACAATGTATCAAACTAAACGTGTAGTCTTGGATATTTAGGTGAAAATTTATCTATTATCCGTATTGTTTAGAAAATGCCTCTACCTACCACTGCCCCGTCTTTGGGATTAAAACGTAAATATTTGTTTATAATTGCTTCCTTTAACTCCTAACTTCCTGTTTTGTGTGTAGGATACCCTCCCCCCATAGCTCACCCGATTGTCGGTGAACGTACCAAAGATGCAGACGTTTATCGTCTCGCGGAGCACCCGCCAACCGCCGAAACTGAGGCTTCTACACCAGGAAATAGAGTGGACCCCGACGGCCAAGTACCTTGGGGTCACACTCGACATATCCCTGAGGATCGCCACCCTTGGCGGGTGGAGCCCACGTCTGATTCCTCAGGCGCAGGAGAGTTGGCAGCCTTGCCTTCGCCCATCCGGGGAGAATTGGCAATAAAGCCGTCCCGCATCCTTGTTGGACTAAACCCTCCCGTATACACGGATGACGCCACAACGGCGCACAACCCGTCTCCCCGCCCCGGAAGGGTGTGAGAAGATCCAAGTGCTCACCTTCCTGTTATGTTTGGTCGCCCAAGGTCGGCTCCTCTTTTGTTGGTGGCTTCTGTGTCAAGGGTCAGAAACCTTGACTAAGACGTCACCAGATTCAGAGAATCCCTTTGACATCGGAGTTCGGTGTCCACCATCATTATTCCCCTATTTCTCCGTGGATTCATTATCCAAACAATGGAATTATGGAAGAACTGAATACAGAGAATGGGGTTACGAGAAACAGTTATCCCTCTATTGCTAGGACTGGGTGGGTGGTTTAAGACCCATCACCAGGGACAAGTTTGAATATTTCGGTGCATCAAAGTGTTTATTCAGTGTTCTTACAGCGAAAGAATCGTTATTGGAAAACCCTCCCCATTAACATTTACATAGGAATTATTCCACTTTAACATTGCTCAAACATAAAAGTATATATTATACGTATCAAATGACTTACAAGGAAACTAAAGGAGAAAAACAAATCATTATTATATTTGTACTTGTAACATATTTAGACCGTTAATACTTATAATATTTTTTCACATTGATGACGGCTTATCCGTTTTTCCGCGGTGCGCTCGACAATACCAGGGGGAAGACCTAGACAAGGTATAATATAATTATCCACAAAAACGATTTATTAAAATTGATTTATTTCTGTTTCTAAGAGAAACCGAAACGGGGCACACACTAGAGGATAGAATCGAACAGGTTCTTTAACGTGTGCAAGTTACCTTGCTACATTTCATATCGTTGTATGTAGGTATATACAGACGCTTTACACAGGCGACGACGTATATAATACGGTATAATAAACCCATTAGCATTCACCCCGAAACATAGAGTAGGTGGTAGAGTCAGGCGCTCTACCCCGACGCACTTTTATAATACAGCTGATAGGTGGCCATTGTCTGGCATACCTACATAATTTACAATATTTTTTTCGATTAAAAAGTAGTATGTCATTTCTCAGGCTCTGAACTACCTGTATACCAAGTTTAGTAGTTTTGGCGTGAAAGTGAGATAAACAGAATTACTTTCGCATTTATAATATTAGTATGGATTGCTTACACATGATTTTAAGCCACAATTATAATTAAAAAAATCCTCATAAAAATGGACTCCGAAGGGCCTGTAAAATAATCAACATCCATCTTGTGGTTGACATGCATACCTATACGGATTTTCCCAAAAGGTATTTCCTTACTGATACCTACCCTACCACCGTCATCGTTAAGCCCTTGAACCTTCCACTAAAAATCAGGTGACAAGCGCTGTGTACGAAAATAATAAAAAAAAGAAAGCTTACATCTCAGAACATATCAAAGTTCATCAGGATATCAGCAATATCGTGACTGCGCCGGCGCCAAAGTGCGTGAACGACCTTGCCCGAAGCTGTGCGCGTATCTTCATACTGAATACAAAATACTTTAAACTATCACAAGTATCACCCCTCTTGCTCTGTCCTCATACAAAAGTAAGAGACAGGTAGATTGTAGTTGTAACTAAACGTTGCGTTTTCATAGCTCATAGTAGGGTACTGTAGATAACTCGTGACTTGTGTTGTGAACCGCAAGCGACCGTGGCACAGATTCACAGAACTTTAGCCAAACTTGTTGTAGTTTGGCTAAAAGTATTTGACGTCCAATATTGCAATAAAACAGAGGATATTTATTTAATTAATGTTGTTTACCTACATAGTACGTACAAGAAATATTTAGAAATCTTTTCTTGCAATATTTTACTTACCTACATATACAATGCATGCAAATGAAACTCAGTAAACACAAAAAAAAATGTAAATACACGATACGTACATGTCTAATGGCGTTACGGAGATATGTCCCAACTATTTACTATTCTCAACTAATTGTGGGTTTGGTAGTTCCTGCATCTAATAGAAAATAAATGTATTAAAATCTCTGTAGAAACGTACCGTATCTACGTATATTTATCTATACTCCAACAAGGTTTTGCTTTATTAACGAAACGCGCGCTGCAATTTTATGAAAAGTTTATACCGCTGTTAGCGAAGATAATCTAAATCTTTTATTCATTTCGCACCGAAATACCCGGTATAAACTTTGAGTATATGCTGTAGCAACTCTTTAGTAGGAGAGGAACTCTTGTGGATGTTAAGGGTAAATTCTAGTCCGACTGCATTAAAATGTGTTGCAATTTCTCAAAAGCTCTTTTTAGGTCTCTATTTTAGGTATCAAAATGACAAAAAACGGAATCTTTATGGATTCGTTATGTCTGTCAGTATGTCCGTGTAGGTAGTTTTGAAACACAGACACTTTGTTCAGAAACTACTGTATAAAATGGAAACATACTGTTAAAACTTGGCAAGTAGGGGTAATCTGCGTTGACACAAAAATAAAAAACAAAAACTTTTTCGGAGTTCCCCATACTTAAAGCTAATAATCTAAAATTTTCACCAAATTCGTCGACCGTCGACGTTTAGTCTGTGGTATCCTAAACCTACCTATACAAAACCGATATTGAGATTTCTAATATATTACTACTAAACACTTCCAAATTCCAAAGTAGTACAAGTGTAATTTAAGAAGAAAAAAAAGAGAGACTTCAAACCTCTACGATTTTTTAAATTTCTATTCGATTTATTTGGTCTCTCATCGTCATACCTTGATTTCCTTATCATGGGAGCACCTTTCAAATATCTTCTTGTCAAAAAAAAATCATCAAAGACGGTTAAACATCTCTGTCTCTCCTCCTATAATTTCTAAAATAAGAAAATGATAGAACTGAAAAAAATACATATAGTATGTACGTGCAAACTTCCAAAATTCCAAAACGAGATCTATTTTTTTTATTAATATGTAAAGTACAACAAACTACAAACACATTTATATTATGTTACTTGCTGCGGAACACTTCAAGAGCGACACGGACTCGCACTTGGCAGCTTTTTACTTGAATATAGATATACCAATAAACCTGTACATAGGAAAATAGCATTTTACTTAGATACTTGTTTACTTTACATAAAGGTGTTTTTTCATCAGCGACGTGTCAGACGTCGATTGCGTGGACTTGATTGATGTGTTGAAGGCTTCACGGTCAAGTTAAAGGTCTACTTGTGGTGTGTATTGTGTTCTTACCTGCTTTGAGTAAAATGCCGGTAAGTTATTTAGTTTTATATGAAACTAGTGCTATTTCATTCTCGTAATTTCTATTTCCGTATAAAGTATAAAACACCCTCTATTTAGTGTCGCGTCCCAGAGGATAGAGATAAAAAGTAGCCTATAAGTAATTAGTATATATAAAGTAGACAAATAGTAAATTAAATTATGTTAGACATGATGTAACTTACAGTCTGCACACGGAGGAGAAGTCATTTTTGTTGATTTAAACCACTTAACTAAAGGCGGAAGGAAAGTTACACGTTGAATGAAATAAAATAAATACACTTTAAAACACAAAATAAATGCCTTTAATCCCAAAGCGTGGTAGGCCGAGGCACTTGCTAAAGAAAATAGCCACGGTTCAACAAGCGTATTAAACCCAACCTGACAGGGGGTGAGCCCATCGCCGTTATAGGGTTCACACACCTTGTGGTGTGCAGGTTTCATCACGATGTTGTCCTTCACCGTATGAGCGTTGCGTTGCGTCCATAGGCTCTGAAAAAGAGTCCCATTGGTACACGTCCAGTAGCCGGACTCGAACCCGGGACCTCCCGGTTACAAGTCAAGGATCCGACCAACTGGACCGCCGACGCTCGTACGTTGAATGAATATACTTTTTATTGCACACTGCGCTGAAAAAAAGTACAATGAAAATATTGGAAAAGGATATAAAAAAAGGAATAATTTAACGGAAAAAACAGTATAGTAGGTACCTAGGATACACATGTGACTTTTGTTATTAGTGAAAGGGTCAGTAGTGGGTTCATTGAATAAATCGTAAGTTTTAACCCAGTGCTAGTGGCGTCTGTGGCCAAGCGCAGTGGTCTAGTAGTAGACTTGCAGGAATATTGTGGGTTCGAGAACTGATTTGCTGTTAACAACAATACTCACACTGAAGGAAAGCATTGTGATGAAACTCCCATATAACAAAATGTGTGAACCCTATAACGGCCATAGACACACACCCTGTCATGTTGGGTTAAATACGCATGGTGTGGGTATTTGCTTAGCAAGTGTCTCTGCCTGTCCTGTCCTCTGTCTCTTTTTTAGGGTTAAAAGGCGTGAAGTCTTATTTTTTTTATGTAGCATGGTCTGCTGACTAAACAAGTTCCTCCATGTTTCATAAGATTCTGTTCACCCTGAGTGAATGAGTTTATTTATGATAGCTATGACCCCGCGGAGTGTGCTCAGTGAGAGAGGGAGAAAGAGATCGCAATGTTTTTCGTGTATTACTATGCAAATGATCTTTGTATGAACAAGTTCAACCACCTTCAAGAACAGATTACACAGGTATCCTTTAAATTTAAGAGCCAAGCCAATGCACGCTCTCAATTCGGGAACTTGTTTTGTACTTATATTTATTTATTTTATTGCAGATCCGGTATCTGCCATAGGTAGGTATGGCGTTTTTAACAGGTATAGCGGGGCTCCCTTTCCCGTATTCATATGAATAATACAATACTCAACTATACACATACATACATACACTTCACGCCTGTCTCCCAGAGGGGTAGGCAGAGACTACAGATCTCCATTTGTCACGGTCCTGACATACCCCTTTCGCTTCATCTACTATAATCATAAAAATTAACTTAAAATTGTCCTAGACCCATCATCTGGAGCACTTGTGGATGACTTTGGCTTTGGGTCGCTTTTGTATGACAGCGCGTTTATTGGTAAGGGGGACTCTCGTATTAAATAGGCGTAGGCGTAGATACAAGAGCTTTGTTCCTCCGAAGTGCGGTGCATGCGCTGCTCCGAAGTGCGGTGCATGCGCTGTTCCTCAGATATATTCCTCCGCCTTCGAAACAGGACGCACAGTACACAAAAAATATTAATTGAAAACGGTGGTTTACAACATTATTAAAAAGCAATAAGTATTAGCTATAAGACCTTATCAATCAGAAAACGGTACAAAGAAGTTCTATGTATGGATCTTCTTTACATTTAGCTCGTAATATGCAACATAATATTTGGTAATAAAAAATATTAACAAGATGAATGATGTATCAAAGTTCGTCGCGTCTGTACTTCATTTTGGGATGCTATGAACAAAAGATGCTGCATCAAAGAATAGGCCTCAGCAAAACATAACGGCATCAAAGACTGCTAAACTAAGCTAGCTAAACTTTGAGAATTCGGCCCTAAGGGGTAAAACGTGAAATAAAAACCTGTCAAAGGTGACGGCCCGGGAAACTCGATTTAAATAAGCCTACGTACTAGCTACATAACACGATTCTTGTTGCTCTGCCGTGAGCAAGATTAGCGATCTTGAGCGGAGTCACGACAAACATAAACACTGTAATCTAGATAGTCTACATACAGTCGTGGTCAAGGAACATAGTTGACTAGTCACACTGGTTAAGGCTCAAGCTTAGAGCACACTTTCTATGTTAAAAAAAACAATAGGTACACATCACGAAATTTAAACTCGAAGCTATGTAGGCAGAGGATTTTTTAATGTGGTCTACTCAACGTATTACGGACAAGCAACGGAGTAAACATTGTATAGAGGCACGACCGAATTGAAAAAATAAGTTATTATTTATCTATCCACAAAATACGGATAACGAGATTTCAATTGGGTTTATTTAGAACTCCATGAGAGCAGCTTTCCAATGACATAAGCATGTCTAAAATTCTCTGAGGTCGTCTTTGCAGCATCGTGTTGTTTTCACCCATTAGGCATAGAAGTCCCCAATAAATAGGTATATATCCCAGGACATTTTTACACACGTTCAGCTGAACCCATGTTGAGCGGCATTAAGTCTGCGGGAATAGAGCCAGCGACCGTCGTCTTAAGGGCTGGGGATGCCACTAGTCTATGCCCACCGTCAATGCAAGAAAATTAGCTGAATTCTCATTTATAGTAGGTATGTATGGTTTGTAATAAATATAGCTTATATTGTTTACGTAATTGAATGCTAGATACATTATCGCAGTATAATATGGCCCTGTGCTGTCAGTGTACCTACAGGTTAAGTGCTCTGGAAAATTAATAGGCGCTATAGATAATGTGTCGGTTAATAATATTGTTAATGGTTAAAAATATCGTTAGGTACATAAACATTGATCTCAAAGTAGAGTTGCAAATAGAGAATAAGTTTGCTTTTGGATATATTCTACGTCTACTTACAAAATATATGTTTCGCCAGTTTCCCATAGTATTTAGGCTGGGATCGTGGAAAATTTCGTTCGCTTCCTCCACAACCGTACGCCTCCTTATACCCGCTTGCTGGTTTCGGGTACTTAGCCGGCCTCCTTAAGGACATCGCGAGTTTGGTCGATGAATGAATTGCATTGTCCTACCCATTAATCTAAGTAAGTATATTTTTTTGGGTTTGAGGATAGGTCGCACAGTATTTTTCTACTTCCCAAAACTCTTCCAATTCCCCCATTTTTATAGTTATTTTAATATGGAACAACGTTTTTCTGACACATTACCTGAAATATTGTTATTACACAATAGTAAAACGAAGTATAACTATTACAAAAACACAAAAACGTAAATGAAGCAGCCTAAAAAACGTCTGTAGAAACTTTTCGTTGCTTTGTGATAGAACATCTCCCCTTTCAATTGTTGAAGACGAGAACGAATTAGGTTTAACTTTCTACGCAGATACCCACTGTTCGTTATACAAAGTAGCTACCGGTGAGCTCATCCCCGTTAGAGGGTTCACACACGGTATTTGTGTTTCCTCAAGATATTTTCCTTCACACATAGGTATAGGCATTCAAAGAGCGACTCTTTGGTACATGTTTAGAAAAGCCATACTTGAATCCATGACTTCTGATTACAAGCCCTGTGGAGTTAGATCCGAGGTTCCCGAACTTATTTTGTCTGTGTCACTGTGTAAATAAATAGTTTTTAACATCCATATTTATTTGCCACTAGTGGATGCGACAGACGTTCTCCTGTCTTAACCATTAATATGAAATTAGTATAATTATCAAGGGTGGCATGTGTCGAGCAGTGGATGTATGTTTTTCCATAAGAACCTTTTGCTGCTATTAATAAGCACAACAACGAAAGAATTAGCGAAATCGGTCCACCCGTTTCGGAGTTATGCGGTTGTCAACCCATTTTGAGATTCATTCATTTTTATATTATAGATTGACGTCTATCGTTAGCGGAGGACGGCACAAAACCCACCGTTGGAGCGCACCTTGGAGAGGCCTATATCTTTCAGTGGGCTGACATGACTATATCTTCAAATGAAATAAATGATTATGAACTGCGGAAGGTGGAAGATGACGATCATTCGTTTTGTGTCAATTCGTTTCACAGACGTAGAACGAAACGCGGCGCAGCACCTGCGTTGACTAATTGATAACTGTACAATAACTGACTATATCATTGTGGCCATACTTGCTAAAAATGTACCTACCTACATACTTCCAAAAATATTAAGTATTGTTATTATTTATATCCACCGCCACCCACCGTACTATAGCGAGATTGACGTGCAAATTGCGATTGTACCTATTACAGATGGACACAAAAATTGGACCGAGGAGTTGACAGTACAAATTGTTAATGAGATTGTAACCTTGAATTATGCCTGTCTAACGTCCGTCAAGTCCACCACTCATGTTTTGGGTTCATTACTGTCAAACGAAATGTAATGTCCCGTGCCTACAATATTTTGTAGTCGTTAAAGCAATACTAGAATTAAATATAATTATCATACTCTCGCATCCGTAATCCTCAAAAGGGACAGGGACAGAACCTTAGGACTACAAAATAAAGTCATAACAATATCAATATTAATATAGCCTTCAGTTAATAGCCTGAATACCTCGACTACCACAGCATGCCAGGATGAAAGGCAGCTGATGCAATATTTACGTCTCACATCAGCATGGGATAAAACAACGAAATACGTATATTCAGTGCATCGTTTGTGAGTGAGTTTTTTTTACGTTATTTTATGTCTCATAGGATAGGTAACTGTTATTTCAGTTGCTATAAATATAGTGTTGATAGTAAGTAATTGATATGTGTCATACATGGAACCGTCAAATCCAACAAAATCTGCCATCTCCAGGATTTTCGTAAGGCAAGGTTTTTTTTGCCTTGTTTCAGTAGTTCATTAATCTTGCTTCACTGTTCTCATTGTTGCGGAATGATAGAGAGAGAATGCTCCCCGACCAACTCTACACGACTTCCACTGGAGTGCTTTTTTGGCTGCAAGATGAGACATGAAGTGCTTGAAATCGGGACATGTCCCATGGCCTTGAGGACTCAGTGGTCCGCAAACAAAATCTGGAGAATTTAAATTGTAATATTGGACAGGCAAATGTAACTTTTGATGTACAGTCACTTGTAAAAATTAGTTTTAACAAAAAAAGAACCAACTTTAACCCGTAAACTAAAAAGTAAAAAATAAATGTACTTCTTACAAAGTAATACGTATTTTCATTTAAGTTGTTTAATAAAAATATCGAATTAAATAATTATTTTAAAATATTAAAGTCCAAAGGTGCCAAGTAAATGCTACAACAAGCTAACTAAGTAATTACAAACTTGAAGAATTTTCAAAATCCGTTCATAAACGACGAAGTTATCCGCGAACAAACATAAAAAAAGCATATATACGGTCGAATTGAGAACCTCCTCCTTTTTTTTTAAGTCGGTTAATAAACCATAATATACATTTGCGAATATGGTATTTTCGGTAGATCCCGTACTACAATGAAATAGGTCTTATGTCAAAGTAGGAATCGTTATTTTAATAGAAAATGGCTTTAAAATGTTAGCATACATTTTTACACATGACTGTACATTGAGAGAAGGCATGGTCCGTAAAAAATTTGTTTAGGTGCGTAATTACCTACTCTTTGTGTTTGTAAAACAGGAAAGTAAGTAATTGTGTTTTTTATACATTTTAACCGTAAGTTACACCGAGACTTGTCCTTTAGTTTAACCGTCTCGCGGACACATCCCACCTGCCATGCAGCTATTAAAAGTAAGTAAATTGTTAAGAGTATTCTTGAAAGTGTTCAATTACTTTTAAATTAGGAAATTTGTCAATTAGAGCCACTATGTGTCTGTAACTACTCATAAATAGTTAGATACCAGTCAGTATTTTCCCATGCTAATATGATTACCTTAAGTACAGTCATATTTTAATTAAACATTTACATTGGTAGGTAACTTCTTAACATAGCTACGAAACGCAGAAGAACTTTAAAAAAAGGAAGAGGTTCTTAATTCCACGGTTTTATGGTTTTTTTTAGTTCAAAACTGTGTGAAACGATTTGGACGATCTTTTTTTTAAACTGGTACTGCCTGTTTTGTCCCACTCAAAATTGGTCCACCAGAAGACCACAGAAGTCTTAACACAGTACAGCACCTACAAAATATAATAAAGTGTATTTCCATAATAATAAAACATATAAAGAAACATTTTCCTGTTCATATCACCTTTTCATTTCTAAATTTCTTACTTAAAAATAAAATAAAACTTAATACCAGACATACTACATACAATTATCATGTCATCACTACTAATTTATGTGACATAAACACGATAAATGCGAAAGTTTAAGATGTGTGAAGTGAAATTTGAGATGTGAGTGTGCATGTTTATTCTTGACGGAAAAACTTAAAAAAACTGATCTGATTTTGTCTGATCTCGAATATGGAATAAACATCTTCCGGTGCAATATATTTTGGTTTACATACATACATAAACTTCACGCCTGTCAGACGCCGCCTGCCAGAGGGGTATATATATATTATAAATATATTTGGACATTTTTTACACACGGTCACCTGACCCCAAACTAGGATATCCTGTACTATGGGTTCCAGAGACTGATATACTTACATAAATACTTTTAAATACATACATAGATAAATAAAACACCAGATAGGCAGACTACTGATCTCCATTTGTTACGATCCTGACATACACCTTTCGCTTCATATACATAATCCTCGGTTTCGAGTATTTTGGGTTACTTCTCTAATTTTACTCTAAATGATACTAGAACGAGGTGGTTTGATCGGTGTAGTAGGTATATCCAGTTTCCTTCCTAAAGGCTTCCTATTTTTCACCGAAACAGTTCCTTCTGGCAAACGCTATCACAGTTCACTCTTACGGTTTTTGATATTTGACAGTCAAGTCATATCTAAAGCGTATGGAAAACTACATAGACAGAATTCAAGAATCGAATATAGAATGTTAACGAGTAGGTAATAATACCGCGACAAAGCGTATCTTAAAGCGTTACTTGAATACTTTAAGCGACTCAGATACAGTACATTGTGCAGCCTTAAGCTTATTAGAGTCAATATAAAGTGAAGCGAGGCTTCGGTCGCCCCTTTAGTCTGCCGCGATCGCCCCGCGGAGCGCCCGCGTTGACCTCTGACTCCTCGGTGTTTGTAGTTCTCATAGTGAAGTTTAAACACAGGTAAAAATAAATAAGTGTCTACTTACACTATGATTTTGAAAGTGTAAATTCTATAAAAACGTATGAAACATAGTTTCTTTAATAAGTAGGATCTGAATGATTTGAAATAATTGTAAAGTTTACGGAAATAGGTTTTTAAGAACTTCTTTTGTGTATGAAGGTTGTATTTTCGAAATGAACTGCCCTGCCCTTGACAGTTAAGTTGAAGGTTCACATTCACTCCTGATGATTGATAATATACTTTCGTTTTAAGAATTTAAGCATCTACAAACATAACAAAACAAAGTTTATAACGTAGGCTGTAGAGTGCAACAAAGTGCTGTAGGACAATAGATCAGAATGATTCATTGCATTATTAATTACTAGGAAATACTAAAAGCCATATAATTATCATCTGAATCATTTATTATTTTACCTTTTGGTGGAATATCGTAAACTTATAATTATGTCAACTTACTCTGATATATTTTGCAGCGTTTGCCATTGTACTTGTTTTTTTATTGGAATTGTCTATTACATAACTATTAATCCTGTTTTTCTACAAAGGCAATATAAAAGAGGTTTCACATGAATCACTGTCGTTTCCTAACCAATTCTCACACAGGACTTCCGTAAATTTTGTACACTTCAATGTACTTGCTTCATTGTAAGATAAAAAGTATATTTCCTGAGAAACCGGCATCATGTATACATGATTAACAGTTAAGATACTTGCAGACCTTGACGATTGGAACTCCTTAAAAAGATACAACTAGGTCCATTCTCCGATTACTGCCTATCTACGGTTATTATACCTACCTATTACCGCTGGTATGCAAATAGCGTGTAGAAAAAATCTTTTAAGAATTAAATATTTCATTGCCATTCTAATGTCGTATTTGTGAAAGTATATCTACTGAAGAATTTAATTTTATTCTTTATTATTTCATGTTAACTGGTTCGGATGTTCGTTGTATCTAGTTTTATATTTAAAAGCTGATTGTATGCATTGTGAAGGTATTCTGGAACAGTGTCGTGTACAGTTTTTCCCATGACGATTAACAAGTGACATCGATAATCTAACAGATAATCAGGAAGCCTCACCAAAAGGCTTTCCCAATAATGGGCAAGCAAAAACGTGGGCACCAGCTATGGTGTCGGCGGCATCATAGCACAATGCCCCTGTTAAGTAGATAGCATGTTACGCCATCAACTACAAATAGATCATTCTTCGTTACAGAGTAAGCAAGATGAGATCCCTGCTAGTACTTCTTGCGATCGCTGCAGTGTCAAAAGCGGCGACGCCAGATTTGAAGTTTGCGTGGAAATACGTAGACTATGCCTGGAAAACACCTGCGGATAGAGAAAACGCAATCAAAGAGGGCAAATTCATTCAAAAAAACAATCTACCACTAGGCCTGGAAAGGTGGAAGAATAAACTTTTCGTCACAGTCCCAAGATGGAAGAGCGGTGTGGCATCATCGTTGAACTACGTCGATTTGGACGGTGCACAAGACCAGGTCCTGAAACCGTATCCGTCGTTCGACGTCAACCTGGTTGCAGACACTGCGAAGGAGCTGCCTTCGAATAGCTCTATCATATCAGTGTTCCGTGTGTTCGCTGATGCATGTGACAGGCTGTGGGTGATGGACTCTGGCTTGGCTGATATTCTAGGTATGATGTTATCTGTCTTAAATGTAGGGCTTTTCTATCTTATAGTGCTCAACACACTTGGTTATACTTACCTAGAAATACTACTTTTAAATTTTGTATTAGCAAAAAATTAGGAGTATTTTAAATAATTTTATTTTTTAATTTTGCGTCTTGTATAAGAATTCATATCGGAACCGGACAGTCGGAAACGATGCGTGGTGATGAAATGTAGATAGATAGGCACATTTAAAGCTAGAGGGGAAATAAACCGTTTATACTCCTATACTACTAAATGGATCATAAAACTGCGTATTAAAATTGGGTAAGCTTAGATTTTCCACGCTCCAGTCATAATGCACTTTTTAGGTTTTATTAAAAACGTCAATTATCTTAAACAATAGGACTTGGTAATGGTAACTGATAGCATTAAACTATGCAATAATTCGCAAGCATGTAGAGACTGGACTATTTAATCAGTATGTGAAATATTGAAAAGATAATACCTACAGAAAGAACTGTTCTAAGGAATTATGTTATCTACAAAGTGACAGGTACAGTAAACGTGGAAATAGAAAAATAAATTAAGTCCGAAGACATGGTTATCTGGTTTAAAATTCTCATCTTCCTTATTGACTTTATTATTTAAATAGGACAACCTCCATTCATAACTTAAATTAGAAATCTTTATTTTATTCAGTAATAGTACTAACGACCACTCGTATTACTAGAGTTATATAAATCCTGTTTTGCTATTGGTGTGTTATCCAGCTATGTGTTGTGTTTTATGGTTTTATGACTAAATACGGAGAGAAAGCTGCCATTTTATGTGGGTATGTGCTTGATTATACGTTAGTGTTGCCATTTCGCGTATTGTGAATAGCCTATGCCAATAGGACTTTACATGTTTCATAGTTGAAGGGCTAAATGATGAAACCTTTACATCACATGTGGCAACAATGAACGATGCTGTAGGTTTGTGTGCTGTATCACAGTAATTTTGCAGTTAAAGCGTGTAGGAAAGGTTACAGTGTAACAATAGAGGAGGTCACCTGCACCGTTCAACGGATATTCAGTTACGTTACACAATAATATGAAACAGGAACTCTATTCTCTTCTCGAGCCACATCGAGAAGTATGATTTAGGTATATTAAACCATGTGTTTGATACCTGGTCACGAAACATTTGGGGACACACGCTGTCGACTCGAAACGAAGAAGTACTTATTTTTTAAAGTTTAGAATATTTGTTGTTGAAACATCTCGAAAAGCTTTGGTACTGTTGAGATGAAAATGTCCCTGAATGTAGAGGATAATAAAATTTGACCTACCTATGACAGTTGGTATGTGAAAATTGACATCAACAAAAGCACACCATTTTAGACCATAATTGTCTACCTGGAAAACAATAAGATTCTCTTTTTATTGATGATAATAATAACATCACAGAGGAAATATCCACCCAGATATCTTTTTTATAATCGTGGGGAATGCATCATGAGTACACCGCCGGCGCTGGGGACATTTGCAGGGTTCGGCACTCTGAGTCAACATCTTCATAATAATTCGCAATAGGGAAAATTTTGTTTTTGTCACATCCCAAAAAGGTAACCTGTGAATTTCAAATGCTATAGGTATATATTATATTGTAACGAGTCTTTGACGTCATCAGTATTGTTGATTATGAGAGCATTATCTGCGAGAATAATGTGCTTTGAACACGATTTTATTACCCTATTACCTTGTATGTTAAGGAATTTCTTAATGTGATTTTCACCAATTTCAAGATTGCTAACTAATTTACAGCTCATACCTACATATCATAGTCAGTTAACAAAACAATTTCATGAATAATGTTAAGGACATTTGACGTTTTAAGACCATTTTTGGACTCCGAGTATCCTAGGTCGTTTCTGCATTTGTAGCAATACAGCTAATATAAATATTTTTGCGCCCTAGATCCACTTTACTCCAAGAAAAACATGAGCCAATATTAGTATAACCTAAAGGATTTTGTTGCTAAAAAATAATATTAGAGTTAGTTGCAAACATACGTCCATCTTACCCACGCATACTTATCAGAACAGAAAGTAGAGTAGAAGACCTAGGTCTCCTAGGTTTTCTACTATATTCTTTCTATTCGCCAATACGGGCGTGAGTTTGTCTATATATTCGTAATAAACATTATGCATGTGGAGCCTTAGCTCCTCAGACTGACTGAGCGACACACTGATCTCTTGGCTTGTGAATGAATACGATTTCTTGAAAAACTCAACTGCCTCTTTCTTTGTTCATTGCGATAAAGAGGATTGATTATCAGAAGATTCGACTCTTATATGAGCAAACTTTGAGCCATATGCCGAAAGATTCTTATCGCATTTAACATTGCCGGGTTACCAGTAAGTATATTTTGTGTTAAACTCTTTGGGTTGACGTATAATACAATTAAATTGAAAAGTGCCGTGAGTGATTCATTTTCCTTGTCTGTACGAACCTATCATCATGATCATCATCAGCCCATATTTGTTCAGTGCTGGACGTAGACCTCTTCACCACGCTACTGTTATCTGTTTTCGTCTTCGCGCATTCAGCTTCTGCCAGCCATCGTGCGCATATCATCAGTCCACCTTGTCTGAGGGCGTTCTACATTCAATTAGCCAAGACGCAGTCTTCACTCGAGAACTCGTTTCGTCATCGTCGACCTATGTAGTTTCACAAAATAATGTGATTTTGACACCAACAGGAGAGCCGAACCAGATCACCGGTCCGTCGCTGGCGATCTTCGACCTGAATACTGATCAGCTGGTGCACCGCTACTGGTTCAAGGTTACCGACATGAAGGAGGACTCATTCTTCGCTAATGTGGTAAGATTCTTCTACCGCAATTTACATATTATACAGTTCACTTGCGATTTGAAGTTACATTGAGAGATTGACAGCCTGCAATTTTATTTTGTTCTATTTCACTAATTCAGTAAGTCACCAAATATATCTTAATATATAAAAGGAAAAGATGACTGACTGATATATCAACGCACAGCCCAAACTGCTAAGTAAAATTTAACTATCTCGAAAAAACGTAGCCTATATTTTATTCCGAAATTCTCACGGGAACGAACAAAACAATGTTTACGAGTTAAATTGTCTGTATCAATTATCAAAATAAAATTTTTAATGTTTAATGGCATTATAGAATTACACCCTGTACATTATTTATCTGAGGTAGGATTAGGAATCACAGGCGACCACTGTCGTATCCGTAATACTAAAAACACTTTTGTCACACATATTAACGTAACGATTGGGATCAAGAAACTGCTTATCAACTTGTTTTTTTAAAACTTTTTTTTAACAACTTACGATGCCAGTTCACATGCGGAGGTGGAATTTCCTAAAAACCTTTCTGAGTACGTTATACGTTTTAAAAAAAATCACAACTTTTCTTTTGGCGACCGTTACTTTTAATCATACATTTGTATTGAAGTAGTAATGTGTCACTTATATCGTACACTAGTGAACGCCCCGCAATTTCATCCATATATCCGAACTTTCGTGTTTATGTTTTGTGCAAATGTATTTAGGATTTGTATTATAAACTATCAAAGAGACAGCAATAGTTCCTCGAAGGTAAACTATGTTATCTGTTAGCAATATCACTAACTCCTATACAAGATCTTACCTTAGAGCGCTGATTATAATCACAACTGCCAAGCACTTGCATTGCTATGATAATGCAATAACTAGCTAACAAGGTACATTCTATCCACCTCCATTGTATAAAGCGTAAAAAAAATTTGCATTTCCCCACATTGTAGCCATAATAAAAGTTGTTCATATTGACGAGCCCAACAGCGTTTCTAAGACCATTGCTTGGGCTCCTTTTACACGCAGTATACATTTTACATAATAACAATATTTAATTAATATCAACTTAAAGGCTATGTGACAGATTCTGTTATGAAATACGTTTTGGATTCAACTTTTCTGTTTGACTCCTTACGAATCCGGTTGTTTTGATAATGTACATTATTAAGTGTTTGTCTGTTATTCCTCAAAATTCTCTCATCATCTCACAGACAGTGGGCGACCTTATTTTATATTACGCATTGATTCATCATTGTCGCCCTACAGATCATGAACCTCTATCATATGAACCTGTTTTATTGTATTTATTTACGCCATGTCGTGTAACCATGTAGGTACTGAATGATAAGAGTTCCATTTCCAGCAGATGTTAACAACACGGCGTATATTTAAATACAATATTTATAACAATATTTTCAAATAGCCACAAAGATTTCGGTTGCGAAGACTGGCGATATATCAACGCTAAATTAAATTAACTAAGTACATGTACTAGTGTGTTCAAGCACAATTGACCGGACTTTTTTTTAACGAGGCAATTCTTTTGTTATTTTTTTTCAATGCTCATGTTGACTAGAGTGACAGACCTTGATTTTTTTTAGGTAGTGGACGTGGACAAGAATAGCTGTGACAATGCGTTTGCCTACATCCCTGACCTAGGCGGTTACGGAGTGGTGGTCTACAGCCTGGCCAAGGATGACTCCTGGCGTATCGCCCACCACTACTTCCACTTCGAACCCCTGGCTGGCTCTTACAACGTCGGTGGAGTGGAGTTCCACTGGACTGATGGAGTCTTCGGATTGGCACTTTCTGAACCAAGAGACGATGGGTAAGTTTCATTTCTCTAGGCGCTAGCTTGATTTCGCTCAGGAATTCAAGGATAAGATTAATTGAAAATGCTGGGAAGACATGATTTTACACAGAAAATCATGGCTGATGATCAATTGTTTTCAGTTACTGATCTCCTAAACCTGACCCTCTAAATGTGTTTTTTCTTTAGATATGTTTTTATTGAAATAATATTCAATCGGAAAAGGTGAGGTCCTATTCCAATCGTATCAAATACTACAAAAGCTTTGAAATTGACTTTAAGGAAACATAATACTTTAATTTGATCTTATGGCGCTGATGGGGAATTTTCAAAGAAAGAATTTGGTTTTGGTAGGTGGAACCAATACTCGTTAAATAAACATCAGGAAAAGTAATCCTCTAGCACCGTAATCATCGTTTCAAATTAAAGTAGGTACCTGCTAATAATATAGTACTAGTAAGTAGTAATATTTCCTTAAAGTGAATTAGTTACATTGAATTAGGTACAATTATCTGATTCGATTAGGCACCCAATTACATATCTGTCCATCTGTTTCAATTATATTTAATTAATAAGGAAAACCGCGAAAAGAACTGAGTACTTACTTACCTAGGTGTTTATTTAACTGATTGTAGACAATGGACAAAATGTGATTAATGAATAAGATAGGAATTATTTCACGTCATACATCCATGCTGCTGACTGTGAGTTTCAAAATGGCTCTTAACTAAAGGCGTATTCTGAAACAATAATCAGCACATAGAGCGTCTGGGATCCAGTGGTCGGATACCTGACTTGTGATCGGGAGGTCGAGGGTTTGAGACTCTTGTTCAGAGCTTAGGTTCGCAACGCAACGGTAACGGTGCAGGAAAACATCGTAATGAAACCAGCATACTGATTTTTAATAAGCTCATGTGTCGCTTAAACATAATATTCTGTCTCATTTACACAAACACGATTAGAGCGAGACACGTAAGTAAGTATGTAAAAATGTATTTAAGTAAGAATATTTAGTTGTTCAGCCACTTAACATGGGATGCAGGCAATGTGTGTGTTGTTGTAAAATATTTATGTTTATTTTTTTGTTATTTATTATAATTGACCACAAGTCTATGCTTGACTGGAGTTTCAGAATGTGTGCCTTATTGTCACATACCTACATATCTATAACAAGGTAGGTATAAAGCCATTCCACCAGCAGCGTTATTTATTAGACCACTCTCGCTTATCCAACATTCATCATGTTTTTTTTAATACAAACAGGTCGGTATATTCGCTCTTAAATCATAAATGCGTTTTCTCAGGAAAGTGAATGTTTGGATCACAATTTCTTTGGTTTAGTTATCGTCATTATTATGTATGGACCTGTCAACTTAACGTACATATACTGCGTGTAAAAGGAACCCGAGCAATGCAGCAATGGTCTTAGAAACGTTGTTAGATTCGTCAATATGAACAACTTACTATGGCGATAATGCGGGGAAATGAAAAAAAAATGTTTTCATCCCCATACAAAATGTCATCTCCCGAAGCAGAAAATCGTATATTGTCGCATTAGTAAAAATTGTTTCGCTCACGGTTCACTAAGCGTATTTAACCCAACGTGACAGTAAGTGAGCCCATCGCCGTTATAGGGCTTGCTCACACTTTGAGGTGTGCGGGTTTCACCACGACGACGTTGTCCCGTACGAGCGTTGCGTAACGTACATAGGCTCGAAAAAGAGTGCAATTGGTACACGTCCAGTAGTCGGAAACGTACACGCGACCTCACGATTGAAATCAAGCATTCGACCAACTGATGCCTTTTTGTAAATATTTAATAAATAAATAAAAAAATTGAAATCAGAAGCGTTAGGACAAAATTAGCACAAAACCTTAACTCAGGTCGTAGTGGGCTGGAGAGAACTGGGGGTTTAAATACCTATTTTTAATTCCGATGTATGGTTCGAAAAAGCTTTGAGATATATGAAATGGAAAGGAAAATGAAATTAAAGTTATCTGCCAAAAAATATTTTTTTTTAATAAGCATTCAGCTTACCTTCGTAAAACCCGCTTTGAATACGAATGTTGAATATATTATATAAAAAAAACTTTTTATTTATAAAGATGGTTACAGACACGGGTGCAAGGTCCTCCTTTTAAATTAAAATAACATGTATTAGGAGAACTAATACAGGTTATTTGTGTTCACAATGTGTATTTATTAAAAAAAAGCGTAATTTCGGAAATTAAAATTAATTCAAAAATATATTTGATGAATCGGTTTTTAAGTAAAGTCTTAGCAAAAATACCCACATTCAGTTATTATGTCATATATGCTCATATGATTTCCTACATGAAAAACAACAAAAATAAATAAATAATTTGTTTGTTTGTTGTTGACGACGTATTGATATAAGTGATTATATCAATATGTACCTCATCATGTATATTAATAATAAATACTTATTGTGGCTTGTCGTAGAAATCATCATTCATCATCATTTTCCTGCCCTTATCCCACACTAGGTGGGGTCGGCGCAACACGTTTCTTTTCGCCATTCATCTCTATCATTCGTCATCTCTGCAGTTACACCTTTCACGCACATGTCATTTTTCACACAGTCCATCCATACTTTCTTTGGTCTCCCTCTTCCCTTGTATCCTTCCACATTCATACTCATCACTTTCCTTGTTACATGGTTTTCATCCCTCCTCATGACGTGTCCATACCATCTTAATCTGTTACTCCTAATCTTTTCTGTCACTGGTGCTACTTTACTGCTTGTCGTAGAAATGTGAAACAAAAATAAGCAAAGACGATTATAACACAGACTGACCATTATTTATATGCCTATTGTTGCAATTATTAGTGTATTTATAATTAATTATTGTATGTGTGTACCTATTATTCATGTAGCTATGAACCTTAATAATTTTGTTGACACTCGACTTGAAGACTTGGCAGTTTCATTGTTATCACGTCGACAGGCGGTATGTGTGACAGAAAGCGTTAAAGGGTAATTAGAAAATAAATAAAAAAAACTCTAGCGACATTTTTCGTTCACGTAAAATAAAAAATGAGTTCTTTTTCATTTTATTTCTATTCCTTTACAGTTACCGTACCATGTTCTTCCATGCTTTCTCGAGTACCAAAGAATTCTGCGTTTCCACGGAACTCCTGCGCAACTACACCCAGCTCGACAAAGACGAGGCCTTCCGTGACTTCAAGGTAAAAATATACCTACTTATTTACTATAAATATACCTTCTTATAATATTCAATTGGTACTTTATTGTTTTTCACAATTGTAGCTAATTCTTTTTCTAAGGAAATAAATCTCTTTTGTAATATAATAATAATCTATGGCATGTTATGGAATTTCTTGCAGACATTTGCACACAATAATAACATTTGATAATGAAAATGACAATTTTATTGTATTTTATATGTAGGTGCCTAATTACCGTAAACATCTGATTTGTAAATATGTTTTAGGCTTGTATGTGATTGCTGCAAATATTATATGCGTGTTTACATTTTTTCATTTCTAACGTCTTCTCCAAGGTCAGGGACTCTCAAATTAAATCAGAAGAGATAAGATAGAAAGTGTAACGTAATATTTGTTGCTATTCAGGGAAACATTTACCTTATAAAGTTCAATTCGCACAGGAATGTATGTAAAATAGCAATGAAATTCAATAGGAGACATTGAGAGGTCAGTAGTGAATTTTATGAATTTCAAGAACCTCATCCAATGTAAAAATATTGTAATTTTTATGGGTAACTAAAACGTCTAGTCCACAGACTTAATTCGAGCATAAATGCTGTAGGACTTAACTGATGCGAACTTACATAATATGCAATACTAGCGACCCGTCCGTTAAAATCCGTTGCGTAGTTTCAAAGATCTAAGCATGCACACGTGACTTTGTTTTATACTATGTAATGATTAATTTATCTAGTATATATAGTGAGGTATTTAATATGTGTGTTTACCTTAACCATAAGAGTAGGTAGTCAGACGTATTGGTTCTCATGTTTAGCTAAATTTGAACTCAAACAACAAACAGGCACAAATACCTGAATCATAAAACTTTCTGTGTCAGACACAATATTTATTCATATTATTTCCCAATCGCTCAGGCTGTCTTCTCAGCAACATCTTATATTTGATATGCCAAGATCAAGCCAACATCTACGCGTGTTGTGCAACATGAACACACTGCTAATTGTGAAATCCCCACCAGCCAGTCATTTGGAATGGGTTTCGTTATCGATTCAGGACCTTGGTTTGATTTGTTCGTTTACATAAACAAAACACGATCAGGTCTTTCGAGATTACTGTTATGTAAGTGCGTATCTTGCATGACAGTGAAAAGTACCTAATGTAGAGTGCTCACTTTTGTTGACACTCGAGTTAGACAGAGAGACAATAGAAGTTTTATTGTTATTACGTCGACAGGCGGGATATGAAGGCGAAAGGTTTAAAACTCTTTTTAAATTTTACTTATATTTCTCACATATATACTGAAACGCTCAAGAAGATCTCTACTCAAGTAACATGTGTCCTACCTAATTAGATAGGACATGTGTTTGTGGAAAAGAGACAAATACTTCTCTAGTGTCACTTAAGTACTGAAAATTGTTTAAAAAAAACGGGCCATTTTTTAAACAGCCAATGTCCACTCGTGAGCAGTTCCGGGTCTTAAATACAACTTCAATAATATTTAATCCAAGACAATAATAATCATACCGTTCTTTTGCGCTATTTTTTTGTTTTAAAAAACAGGTTTTGTTTATCCAGCTAGCTCTTCTCGATTGTTGATGTGTTGTTTACACAAAATTATGTGTGATCCGGAAATGTTGCTCACGTGTGTATTTTATATATTTCGTATATTTAAACATAGTTCAGTATAATGGCAATAAACATTATTCTAATTAAAGCAGCGTAATCCGCGTTGATAAATAAATAGTCATCATTTTCCAGCCCTTATCCCACACTATGGTGGGGTCGGCGCAACACGTTTCTTTTCGCCATTCATTTCTATCTTTCGTCATCTCTGCAGTTACACCTTTCACGCACATATAATTTTTCACACAGTCCATCCATACCTTCTTTGGTCTCCCTCTTCCCTTGTATCCTTCCACATTCCACAATAAATAAAAAGTTGTAATAAATATTAAATACCAATTTTTTTTTAAGAAATACGCCCCAGGACTAATATTAACTGTAAAAAAAATAAATAGGGTAGACCGAAGCGAATCGGATCACTGCGCGAATCGGAATACAAATACTTAATTTGATCCGATCCGCCCTGTGATCCGATTCACTTCGGTCTACTATACACTTCACGCCTTTTGATCTTAAATCGGAGTAGGCAGAGGCACTTGCTAAGCACATGCCTAAGGTTCATCATGCGTATTTGTGACAGGGGGTGAGTCCATCGCGGTTATAGTGTTCACACATGGCAGGTATCAGACCAACTGGACCACAGACGCTGTAATGAATTGTGTCTCTCAAATTAACAAGTCTGATTGAAATGTTCGTTCTACGGTCGAGTTAAACACATAACACAATAAATCATGTTTGCCACTATGTTGTTTTATCTGCCATATAACCGGTCGACCTCGGCTAAAAAGTGCTCGTATTATGTAAATTTATAATTTGATCCATATTGAACGAGGAAAATGTAGAAGATGCATTCTTATGCACTTTAAAATTGTTAGCCCGTGATTCTTCGACATAAAATAACTATAAAGCTGTATCTAATACATAAAAGAAAGTCGTGTTAGTTACAATGTTTATAAATCAACAACGGCTGAACCGATTAGGCTGAAAATTGGTGGGGAGGTAGCCTAAGACCAGGGGGCCAAGTCATTCTCAGTTGCATTGCTCTGGTATCGTAGCGGCAAAAGATGTGCTACTCCGTTTTACTACGGACAACAATGAAATCAAAGTAGCGAAATTAGGAATGCACCATGCATGAAACCGAAATCAGGAATGCATCCCGCTACGATGTAGCAGTGTAGCAGACATAGAATACTTTTTATCCCGACCCTGTGGGAAGCGTCGCTATATATAGATGGTGTTATAGTTTGTAGGAAATACTAAAACATCGCGAATGAAATCGCGGGGCGTCCAGTACTTTTAAATACATGGCGTTAAAGATTATTCTATTGGTAAATTCCTCGCTCGTTGGTTCATTTCGCGTGCATGAGATTTTTGGGTTGGTCACACCTACTACCTAGTACCTCTGATAGATTAGATTCTGACCACTTTATTTGGAATGATGGACAACAGTTTATGTATTTGACACATGCCAGTGATGCTGTATACATTTTTCGATCGTTATGCGTCAGTGGACACTAATTAGTGTTCTCGCGCAACGATCTGTAATGCATTGTTAGAATAACATGGGCTGACCGTGTTGTCCAGTCTACAACATTGAATTACTTATTCATTGCAACAAAAAAAAGTTGCAAATAAACGTTCACGGTCGATCACGTACGTTCCTTTTTTTAAATAATCTCTTGTCATAAATCAATCAAATATCATAGAATAGGTAAGTACGTAGGTATTATACGTTGAAGAGGTAAGCGTTAATAGGTAAATGATATGTTGCAAGACTGCTTTCTCTGTAGGTGAAATAATATGACTGTCATAATAATCCTATTGGTAAATATAATACTAAACAAGCGAAAGTTGGAATGGATGTGTATTATAATTCTTTTACGCGAAAAGTCCCGAACGGATTTTGCCGTAACATGTAGTTTTTCAATCAGAGCAGCCATTTTTCGTTATCATTAGCATGAACTAAAAGTAGATAATTTCGCAGTAGGGAAATGTTGCTGCTGAAAAATATAGCAAAATCAATCTATAATATTATGGTTAGGTTAAGCTCGGGTACCGGTAGGGTAATATTATTGTCGCGTGCTACCAGAAAATAACGAAGTACCTACTAACCAATTGTTATTGTTAAGGTAATTATTATAAATTAGATAACAATGAATGAATAATTTTCAGGACTCTAACTCCTTTGACTTGAAATATTTGGATTGTAGGATAGAATCCGGTTGTAGGCGTGTCAAAATGCGTCTCCTTTTATATACTAGCTTAAACATTGTTCGCTACGCAACCCTCTCGATTAAAGCAAAACAACGTTCAAAAGAAAACTTCGTTTGGGTTGGGTTTCCGGGGATGGGTTCAATTGTCTTGGTGTTTGTGTATTTAGTTTGTCTTGTCTACCTTGCTTTAGATTTAAAATTGATTGTCTATTTAGAATTTTTCTAATTGCTTTATTCTTAAATGCACAATAAACGTTCTTCTATTATTCTTCAAAGGTTCTCACCGTCAACAAATTAGAAGTTTTGCCACTGACTTTATGTGTATGTTTGACAATAGTGTTTGTTTTCCAGTTGCTGGGTGACCGCGGAGATCGCACTCAGTCTTCAGCCAGCTACTATGACCCCATCACCAAGGTGTTGTTCTACACACAGGTAAATGTAAAATGTTAATTGCAGCATCACTTGCAAAGCGCTCCAAGAAAGAAATGACAAGACATATTTTTTGACAAGATTGCGATAAGTTGAAACAAACGATATCGAACTAACCGTGATATAACAACGAATCACAGCGCGTTGGTATTTACTTTATGTCGCGGCTTTCTTGACGCGCGTGTTAGGCCTACTAATGATACTTTGCTACTTAATGTCTACTTATAATTGACACCTATCTATCCTACAAAATACAACGTTATAGTTTTGTCACCTGCAATATTTTTTCCAGGGCTTTGGAATCATTAGAATAACCCATCTTTGAAATAAAAACAGGAACGATTTTTCTTAATAAAGAAAAGTGAAATGTTTTATGGATACTGAGTAAATAAGCACCTTTGGGTGGCCTTTATTAAAAAATGTATGAATCAATATCAAAGTAACAATATAACAATAATTCTCATCACGGTATCGTAATGATCATGAGGATCCTATTTGTTCAGTTTTGCTGATCTCGAAAATGATACTGTCCTGGTACTCGTATTATGCTAAATTTTGATGCAGAAACGTGAGATATGAGTGTGAAAGTATATAATAATTTACAGATAGAATAGGGAATAGTGAGATAGATATGGTTGCGGTTTGAAGTAAAATGTAGTGACCAAGATTGAAATCGGAATTCTTCTGTGGTTCGGACTTTGATAGAATGGATGCAAGTCGATTAAAGAATGAGTGATGGGTCATGGAGAGTAGAGGATGCTTGGATGAGGCAAATAGATCTGTCAGGCTATGTTAGGAATGTAACAAATAGAGATCTGTAGTCTCTGCTTACCTCTCCGGGAGACGTGAAGTGTATGTATATGGTTGTTAATTTTCACGAAAAAACTATTTAAAAAGTATAGTAAATAAAAGTATTATAAAAACTATGTAACTAAAGATCATTTAATTCCAGGTGAATCGCGATGGTGTTGGCTGCTGGAACACCAACAAGCCTTATTCACCTGAGACCAACGGGCTCATCATAAGCGATCCTAAGAAGTACGAGTTCCCCAATGATCTCAAGGTACGATTTACACTCTTGTTTAAGAAACGGTTAGATTTAATCTGTAGAAAGTGAGTTTAATTATTCAGGCTGGTTTATTCGAAAACATATTCGATCACCTCGTATAACAATCACAAATAGCGGGTGGAATTTGTATGGGGAAGTCGATACATTTTTCGTTTCGGGACACGTTAAAGATGGATCGAAAAACAAAGATCCAATAAATTACCTTTCATTAATCTTTTATCCATTACGCACAATGGGCGCATTGGACATCGAGCTGCGGAAAAAGCCCCGTATTGTCTATATCTACACGACTAACCTTTATGACAACGAACTCTGCTTATCAACCTAAATATAATGTTCTTTGAATCCTTTATCTAATGTTTTACTTCTGAAATTAATTCTGCAAAGATATTCCCTCGGTCGCCTCTTACGACCCCCACACCGGGAAAAGTTGGTTTGGGTTACACATGAATTCTATTCACCATCACCACACGGCTTCAGGAACACACTTATACGCTACATTACGTGCACTTTAAATAGGGAACATTTATCAGGGTGGATTTTAAAATTCGATAATATTGTCATTTTATTTATTTTTAATTATGCCATGCTCAGGCTCGGTGACCGATTTTCAAGTGTTTATCTCGATTTCTATGGGATACCGTTATCATAATATCCCGCTTTCCTTACCATGTGGCCACCTTTGATATATTTTCCTTTCAACAAAAAAATAAACATAAAAAAAGCCCATAAAGTCTCGATCGTCGCAGTGCTTCCTAAGTATGTAGACACGTAGGTAGTCAAGACAAAGAGTTTACAATCATAGACGTTTTATTTTATGCAGGTGGACAGTGAAGGCACCATGTGGCTGCTCGTGGACAAGCTGCCCCGCTTTATCTACAAAGGTCTGGAGGCCAACGAGGTGAACTACATGATCTACAGCATCAAGACGAAGGACGCTGTCGCTGGTTCCGTCTGCCAGTAAATGTGCAACTTTTTAGTTTAAGGGAATAACAATGTCAAATTCTCAAATGACATTATACAATTGTGCAATTTTATAAAATTATGACCTATACGTATTTAAAGTTGAAGACTATATAAAAGACAATCCCTTGATGCGTTTCCCATTCTGAATATACCTAGTACTACTTTACGGATTCTAAAGCATAGGTCAAGATCAAATTAAAACCTTTATTTCATCGTTATGAGTGATATTGAAAACTTGAAAGTCATGAATTATTTTTTTCAGTTAAAAAATCGCACTGGAAAACAAAATGCTTTGATTGAATGGTACAATATGGACCTTAACTATACATTGCTAAAATATATTTGAACCTAATGAAGGGCATGAACTACTACATATTTAAAACTAGGAGGATATTTAAAAGGCTATTACTTCAAATTACCAAATTATAGAGCCTGAAAATATTAGTATCGGATGAAACAGTATTTTTAAATGTTATACTAAACCACAATCACTACCAGAGTTAAAGTGCACCACCATCATCATCAAATGAAAAAAACAATGGCGCTTAAACTTCGTACAAAGTACAAAACTAAAGTGTAACAACCGCCATGAAATATTATTTAGTATGATTATTTTTTGCACCTCCTTAAAATATTTTTTTGTTGCTTAATTTAAGCTTAAACTCTGTAATATTGTACTCTTTATTGCATAGGTGCTATTTGAATATAGATATTTGTACTAAGATAGTAAAGTATAAAATAAGACACCTCTCGTTAATGTTTCCCTTTGTACGGATTAAGTATATAGTAATGAATAATTATGTACCTACGGAATCACTTATTTAGACAATCATAAAACGCATATCAAAAATCATTCTGTAACAAATGTAGAGCAAAGAGATTTTTGAATTCCAGTGTTCCGTATGAACCTACCTAATTAATATATTATTAAGTGTGCTTAGATGTAAGTTACAATCTTTTGGATATTATATTAATAGTGTCCTGAATAAAAAAAAACTGAAAAGTCGTTTGTTTTTATGTCTTACAACAAGACTTTGGTTGTTTGTAAAAAAGCAATAACTGAATGCATCCATTTTCCAACGCGGGGTAGGCAAAGGTTCAACAAATTACTCTACCAAGAGTATTTAGCACAACGTAATAGGGTGTGCCTATCGCCGTTAATGGATCAATTCAATTTAGATTGCACAGGAACGGAATGGAACAGAGAATACAAAAAGTTGTATATAATAATATGCTCCATAACGGACAGGAGCCAAGAAAACTTCGTATCTTCCACGCTAGTGTATAGTCGAGAATTCCCTTCAAGGTTAAAGCTTCCCGCTTACCGCGTACCCGCTTTCTGCCAGTCCACGTTCTGTTGCTAAGCAAATTGAGTCAAATAGTTTTCACACCAAGTACGTATAAGGATTTCATCACGATGATTAACTACAGATCGATTTGACATATGATTACTAGGTATACTATTGGACGCCCGGCGATCTCATCCGCGTCAATTTAGTTATTCACACGGTCCATTGTCTTACAATACGGGCCATAATTTCCGATGCCGATCACCTCTTTTTTTTTTTTTTGACAATAAGGACCTTTGGACATCCTGCCGCTATGAGGACGGCGATAGGGTAGTGTCCGACTCTTACTGACTAAATCCCCACGATGGCCTTCAGCTGTCTGTGATCCTGGGCGGGTCATGGGCACCAAGAGGACGTTCTTGAGCCAATGCGCTGTGGGCTTCACCTCGGAGTGAGCGGTGATTCGTTCTCTCCAGTATGCTCTTATTTTACTATGGCAACCGGAACATGCTGCACCGCCGTCCATCGCAGGACCGTTTGTATAGGTGCCAGGAATCCCACTCCGACACATACGGCCCAGATGACCCCTTTCAGGACGCCTCGTACGACGTCGGGGATACCGAACTCCAATTTTTCGAAGGGCTTATGTAGTTTTTTAACAATTAGATGTAACCATTGTTGTAGATGTAATTTATTCTTTCTCGGGTAATTTGGGATAAAATAACCTATATGTTATTCCGATGTATGTACATGTAAGCTGTATTCTAGCGATTACAACTCGAAGTTCCCGACAAATAAGCTATGATAACCGTATTATGTTTTCCTGTTCTTTATGAATATGTATAGTGAGGTAGTGTGAAGTGAAATGGATTTGGCAGCTTCAAATATGGAGGATCTGAGAAAGCACCGAAGGGTCCCTGAGTTCCCTGGGCGTAGACGGTTTTGTTGGAAAATGTTAATACAATCTACAATATATACAAGAAAGTCGTGTTAGTTATGTATATTATGGCGTCCAAACTTATGGGACATGAAGGGGAAGTACCTTAAATATCGTAGACTAGATTTACCCCGGCAGTGTTACCCGCCGTTTATCCCGTTCCCGTGGGAAATTTGGGATAACATATAGCCTATGACATGTGTTATTCTAATGTATAAGCTATATTACTGTAAAGTTTCATTGTAGTCAATCCATTGAGTACTTTTTATGAGAAAGAGTAACAAACACCCATCCACACAGTGGCGTGCACATCATACAGTCAAAAAGACACTGCCGCCTACCTTACTATTTTGGCTACCCGACCTAATAATAAGAGTTATTGCTAGATCTTTTAAAAGAAGTCCTGTGTATTGTGGGTGAGTAGATAGGATATTACGTAAAGACAAGTTACCTATACATAGGTGTCAATCCTTGGGGATTACAGCCTACCTTGTCGTAAAAGTCAATGCACACCACTGCATCCACACATACAAACTTTCACGTTTATAATATTAGTAGAATAGATAGTGAATTTTTCTCAGAGAAGACTAAAATAAATAAAAATAAATACACTTCACGCCTTTAATCCCAAAGAGGGGTAGGTAGAGGCACTTGCTAAAGCAAGTACCCACGGTTCACCGAGCGTATTTAACCCAACGTGACAGTGGGTGAGCCCATCGCCGTTATAGGGTT